>WAAD01015315.1:33672-61508 GCA_013389945.1 Fregata magnificens | reverse complement strand
GTCCCAGAGTCCATCATCGGTGTTGAAGACTGAGGCAAAGAAAGCATTAAATGTCTCTACTTTGTCTATGTCCCTGTTTGTGAGGTGACCATGCTCATCATGTAATGGGCCAATGTTGTTTCTGGCCTGCCTTTTTCCATTAACATATTTTAAAAAGCCCTTTTTATTGTCCCTCACAGTACTGGTCAGCTTCATCTCTAATTGAACTTTGGCCACACGAATTTCCTCTCTACAGTGACAAACAGCATCCCTGTAGTCCTCCCATGTCACCTGACCTTGCTTCCACTGGCCATATAATTTCTTTTTTCACCTTAGCTCTAGAAGAAGATCCCTGCTTAGCCAAGCTGGCCTTCTGCCTCGCCTGCTTGACTTCCAACATTTTGGGATTGCCTGCTCCTGTGCTCTTAGGAGGTGGTACTTAAAAAGTGATCAGCACTGATGGAACCCAGCACCTTCAAAAGCTTTTCCCCAGGGGACCTTACTAAGTAGTTCCCTGAGCAACCTGAAGTCGGCTCTCCTCATATCCAGAGTTGAGGTCTTGCTGGCAGTTTTCCTGTTACCATAGATTTTAAACTTGATTGCTTCATGGTCGCTGTGGCCAAGGCAGCCACCAGTCACCACTTCACCCACGAGAGCCTCTCTGTTAATAAGCAACAAATTGAGGAAGGCACCTTTCCTGGTCGGTTCCCTTAGCACCTGTACCAAGAAGATATTGTCCAGTTAAAATGCTATGACACAAAAATAAACAATCCATTCTTAGTATAGAATATTTTTTCCAAAACAGACTTCTGTGATAGGAAATATTTCAAATGATGTCTCTTGACTAACTTTATCAATGACTCACTGAGTACAATTCCTCCTGACCAAGGCGTCTTAGTCCCATTTTTGCTGTCCTCTCAGGCTGCTACAAGATCATGGCAATCTTGTCTGCAGAACAGTTGGAAAATTGTTCTCAGTGAGAATTATTTGACCCGGTTAACAAATTGAGAAAACTGCTGTTCATGAGGATACACACCACTTGGAATAGTTCTGCTTGTTGTGGCTTTACAGAGACTGGTGAAACACAATACAATGTTTCTCAGCCTGCAGAATGAAGTATAACAAAACGTGTGCTGTATGTGGATGCAATAAAATTGTGACTCACAGGAATGCTGGAAAGATGAATTAAATGTGTCATGCTTGGGCAAGGAGTGGTTTAGACAGCCCATTATCCCTACTGTATGACAAGGGTCAATATACACCAACTCAGAAATGATACACTTACAAGGACGTTTTGGAAGCCTCAAACAGACTGGAATGGAAGTATCTAAATGAGTTAGGGTAGTCCCTAAAGCACTGGGAACAAACACAAATCTCTCCAGTTGTTCACTGGAGTCTCAGCACTTTTTTGACATTGTTATGAAACCTTTCAAAATAGGAAGTATGTAGGAGTATTAGAATAGGTCTGTAGTGCAGATCCCTCTCTATTTTTCATCCTACATCTGCAAAAGGAAAAAAAGAAAAAAAGCAGCACATTTTTATAGAGTGTAATTGTGGTGTGATTTGAATGCCAGAAAGCCAGTGCCTAAGTGAGATGTTTGTTTCAGTTGTCCCAGCTGTATGTTGCCAATGTAGACTTTAGTTTAATTGCAGGCATTCTTTAAAGTAAATCATTATCTGTCATTGTCATTCCAAAATGATAAAACATTAAAATAGATGCAACATTCAGCACTATTTAGACAGATCTGAAAACATTTTAAAAGTATGTATTCTGTAGTCTTTAGATCACAGAATTTTATGCATTTGCTAGAAAGACATTTCAGATCAAAATATAAGCCAAATTACCCATAAAATATTGTAAGCTGGTAGAGGAAAAGAGGATAAGCCTTCTCATTTCCACATTTGTCTGAAATTGGAAATGTTATAGAGATGTTTAATTATTGTCATTTCATCAGGCTGTCTCTTCAGTCAATGAATGGAACAAGGATGGTGAGATATCAAATAGCTTCTTTCCAATAGGGGGAAATCCAAAGGTCCCCAGCAAGATGTGATAAAGGAAAAGTGGATGTGACATGCTACTTGGCAGTTTAGGAGAGTCATATATATAACAAAAATATCCTCTAATGATCAAGGATGACCAGACTCAAAATTAAGGGAACTACATTTTGGCACCCTAGGCAAATTTTAAAGTTCCTTTGTGTAGAATGTAATACAAGTATAACATGCCACAAAATTTTTTGTATTTTGACTGTGTTTCAGCAAAATTTAAAATTATTTGATACCCCTCCCCCAACTTCTTTCCCTTTCTTCTGAATCAGTAGTATAGTTTCTGCACCAGAAACTATATTCTGCCCAAATATCCTTTCCACAGCTTCTTTGCTACATATACACTTGCTATCCAGTGTGGGAGCAGCTAAAGTACACAGCATGTGCAGGGACACAATGGAAGACAGCAGAGTCACTCTGTAGCTGAGAGAGGTGCGGAGCAGCAGGTCGCAGATGCTGTGAGCAATAAGTGGAATCATTCAGTGATCATGGGATTTACATTGAATCTGTGTGTCACTCTGGCTTAGTGGTTCTGACATATTGCTCCTCACAGTACCTTGTTGTTTATTTAAACAAGTTTCCTCTGTTGCTGGAACTTTGCCTCAAACCATTTTCCCTCTTAAAAATCAGAAGAAAAAAAAAAATCTGTTTCCCTGGAAGGGATCATTCTTCATCTAACCCACCTGCAGATTAAAATATAACGCAGCTCTGCATAACATTTTAGAACCAAGAGGTACTAAAATAAATTTTGAGACAAAGGAGCACCGCTGCCACATCTACCATCAACCATGTTTGTAAGACTGTGCAACAGAGGAAAGTGAAGGCGTGAGAAGTGTATTCCCCTTTTCTGTGTAAACACAATCACTTTCTTATAGTCACAAGCAAGCTAATATCCATTATCACTTGGCAACATAATTTATAGCAACTGCAATTGGGTGGAAATGTTTATGCTTTGCTCCAGAAATATATTGAATATCTTCACAGCACATCACAGTTTTCAAATTGCGTTATTTAGAAGATGTTTGTGTGGTAGGATTCTAAGGATGACCTAATTAAGACTTTCTAACTGTATCTAGGGACGCTTTCCACTGAGATTGTTTTTCCTATAGATATCTGATACTGGGTGCAATCTGTTCCATTGCAAAGACAAAAGTCAAACGTACTGATTACTCTGTTTGTACAGTACTAGTCATGTTAGACCTGATCTAGTTGGAGACAAGAGGTGCTCTCATCATACAAATAGTAATTTACTTTATGACCCTCAAGGATAAGAGATTTTAAAGGCAAGAGTGATTTCTCCACAACTAGGGTGGGCATAAAATCTGCCAATTAAAGTGGGGAAATCAGGTCTACCTAACTGCTCACTGTGTCGGGACAATTTCCCAAGAGGCTTCTGCTGAGCAGTCTGCAGGAAGAAATGCAGCCCCCACTCCTACTCCACGGAGCCGTGTCCCAATGCGCTTCTCCTTCTGGACTCAACCCAACTTTGCTGTTTAGACTAATATGCCAAGCCCATCTGGTTTCACTAAGATCGTCTAGGTTTTACAAGGCTCCAGCCACATTCTTTGGCTCCAGCTTGCAGAATGTGCTTCCAGAGTAAAGGGTCTCTGTCTGCTATCACTTTTTGGAAATGGATCTCTGGCTATAAAAACACTGAGTCCCCTAAGGGTACCTCTGCATTCTTAAAAAGCTTAGCTCCCCAGTTCATTCCCAGGTCCTGACACCCTGGTATTGAGGTCAGAGTAGATAGTTTTAGCACTCTAGACATAACCCAAAACTCTATGGGAAGGACTGCACGCTCTTTTTCCCTCCACTAGTTGGGACTCTGAATTGTGCAAGTGCATGTTATCTGGAGAAAGGAGAAACAAACTTTTCAAGAGAATTCTAAACCAACAGCTCTTCAGTTTGGATAACACAGAAAATAGTGGGAGCAAAACCAGTAAGCATCTACTGACAGTTTTTTCTTTCATTGTTCTCATTCTCTGAGATACAAACTTTTTTAAAAAAAGGAGTAGTGCATACCCTTTTTCCTTTTTTTTTCTTTTTTAAAAAAAGAAAAAGGAGTAATGTCTCTTACCTTCCAGATTAGGGCCTCTGCTTTAAATACAGTTTCCTCTCTGGTCCCTGAAGGCAACACCCCTCCGCATGTCTGGGCCAGCAATCAACAGACCTCTTCTTACACAAGACATGTTCTCCAATGAATTCACCTACAAGTTCCCCTTCTCAGCTGTTGTGTTTTTAGACACTTGACTTGGCACAGTTATCTGCTTTTTTTTTTTTTTCTGTCTAGGGACTTTTTACTCCCTAGAGTGTGAGTTCCCTGCAGAGGAACTAGAGAAAATTATTTTTGCTGAGGATGTTGTCATTGTGCTTCTTTGTTTGGGCAAGATATACTCAGGTGCCAATGGCCATCAGCAGATGTTCTCAAAGACTCTGCTGTGCCTAATTTATAAGGACTTAAGTCTTTTATTGATAATACCCATTACAGATTTGGCATAAGGAAAATTGCTTTTCCCAAATAATTTTTAATACGTATTTGTGCAAAGTAATGACCCCAACAGAACACAGAAAATTTTAGGTAATCCCCAAGTTACCTATACTTTGTAAAACAGAGTACTCACTTGGGATATGGGAAGAACACAGGCATTAATATTTGAATCTTTGTAGCTCAAATTCCAGTTAAATTTGAATTTCTGTGACAGACAGGTTTTAATTTCCCTCTCAAATATTTGCTTTATCCCATGACATAATAGAAACATTTTCAAAACTAACTCCATTTTGTTCCTTGCATGTTTTTATACTGAATATCAAATTGGGTTTGAAGCCTTTCCTAAGATCTCTACATAGTTGGAAAATTACACATATTTTTTCCACTAAAGCAATAATATCAAGAACAGCAAGAACGATATGGACAGGTAGTTGGAAAGGTCTGTCTACAATAGCAAGTAGAGTAAAATACTTTGTGCTGAGGATGTAATGTCCAACCTAGATCCTTTTCAGAAGTATATATTTAGGAATTGCTCCAGTCTGGTCCCATTTACTGAGTTTCCATTTGAGACTGAAATGCACCAGGCGCACTCCTAGAGTCCTCCTTCCAGCTGATAGAAACCTGGAAGGAATTCAGTTCATGCACTCTGAAATCTCTCCAGGACCACTGCACAAGACCCATAAGACTCAAAACACAGATCCAAAACTCAGAAAATGGTGACAACCCTGCTTAGCTTCAGAAGCGTGCTTTCAATCTGTACTAAACAATCATGTAGATGAAACCAAGGACAAACCCTTCCCAGCAACAGATTAAGAGCCATGGCTGGTTCTCAAAACATTTTAGAGTAATTTTCTCCTTGATTGTCCTCATAACAGAATAGAAAACATCACCCCTTTCACCTTTTATCACCCTACCTTTCCTTAATAACAGTACACTCGAAAACCAACAAGTGAAAACATTCTTCATCTAACTTCTATGGGTGAGAAGGGAATTTTTATTTATTTTCTGATATGTTTATAATATGTCTGACATCATAGCCAGATCAGATGAATTCTCACCCTGTCTTGACAGATAACCCAAATCAGATATCAAATGCATTTCCTTTATGATCTAAAAAGAACCAAGATTCCGGGGAAATAAGCAGTGCCAAAATTATGCATATTATTACATCTAAAAATATATCAAAGGAACATTTTTAGTTTGCAGTGTCAAATGCTCTCTATCCATTGACTCCTGTGGAAGGAGCAAGAAGGGTCCGATTCTACTGGACCTGCAAGATCACAGCAGCAGTTATGGCATGAGGAGCAACATAGGAGACAACCAGAAACATGTTTAAGGTCCTAGAATTTTAGTAAGACCTCCAACTACGTAAGATAAAAGTGAGACCATTTGTCCAGTGTTAATCACTCTGGGTAGGTGGTTTTTGGTATGAACATTATACAGATGTTTTGTTTACATTATATCTTTCTATAGGATCCCTGTTCCAGTCAATGTACAGAATGCATAATGCTCTCTTAGCCAACATTTTTCAACCTCTTCCTATTCACTGTTCAGCGTGTACTTCTGCAGGCTATCTACTGCAAACTATTTTGATCTGTTCCTCATGTGAGTTTTTCTGCAGTGTTTGCCACTGATATATATGAACGCTTCATAAACAATTCTTTTATTTTCACACCTCTGTGAGAGGGTTACCTCTTTTTTATGCATGGAGAACTGAGACACATGGAGATAAAGGTAAAAAGTGTACGCTAATGTGGAACGGCTAATCTGAGATGTTTCGAATGCAATTATTTGCATCTTAAGGTAGACATAGGAGTCTATTAACTCAAAACAGAGCTTTAGTCACAAACAAGAGTGCTCAGTGTTTCTGCAAAGCAGACCCCAAGGAGGAGACGGACACTAAGAAGACATGCAAAAGGAGCATCTAAGCCTATGGGGACATGCGAACCCTTTGGCTGTACTTTGGCTCTGTGGCCACTCTGGGACGCGACAGGGGAACATGGTCTGGACAACAACAAGCATTCAAGACAGCAGGGAGCAGATCAAATTTTACTAAACCCCTGTTTAACATCAGTGACTCGTTATGAAATCTTTGGGAAGGATAGTGATAATGTTCCTTAAAATCAGAAGGTGCATTTGCAGAATAAATTTCACAACTTTTAACAGGCTTTTGGACATACCACTCTGAATATCAAAAAAAACATGTCTGGAAATGATTGGAAATTGTGCAGACAATTGTCAGAGTAATTCCTGATTGTTTAATGTTACATCCTGAATCCTTAATTTTCATTCACTATAATACATTTACATGAAAATATAAGTAAAGTATAAATGTTGGTTGTACTGGACCACTTCACTACAATACTTGAAAAAGGACAGAAATTGAAAGGTTTTTACACACATAGTTTAAAATAATAGTTGATGTT
The DNA here is from genome assembly GCA_013389945.1 of Fregata magnificens. Taxonomy (NCBI): domain Eukaryota; kingdom Metazoa; phylum Chordata; class Aves; order Suliformes; family Fregatidae; genus Fregata; species Fregata magnificens. The sequence goes on along the minus strand of WAAD01015315.1, from coordinate 54,569 downwards.
TCCCTCAGTGCGCACCTGTTGGGGAAGAATGTTCAGATTTCCTTACAGGAATCCTTAAGAGCCTACATCCTCTCACTTATACACAGCAAGTGGTGCCAATGATGTACATTTAATTTAGCAACAACAGCCCAATTAAGAAAAATGACCTTCAGAGCAGTTGTGAAAAAACTACTGAAATGCTTTGAAAAGGAAAGACTGGCAAAAGACCTTAATTTTCAAACAGTCAAATCTGGTCTGCTCTGTAATATTTTTATGTCTATAGCAATAGGAAATATTTCTGTTTTTCATTTTCAGTCCATGAAGCTCATGCTGAAAATGGTATCATGGAGAAATAAGCTAATTGATGTATGAGCACCTGTCATTTCACAGGAACAAGATTATCTAAATTATAACTGCAGGAGAGGGAGAAGCAAAATCTGGTAGAAGTGCTCGAGACCCAAATCATTTGTGCATCGGATTTGTGACAGCCACAGAGGCACCCAGCTCTCCGTGCTTCCTTTGAAAACCCCAGCCTACATCTGTGCATACAAAATATTTTCTGTTTTCAGACATGTATTAACACAGTTCAAACTGTTTTTTTGCCATACTTTACATCATTTCAAGTGATTTTTCAAAATCCCACCTGCCTTACTGCGGGTTGCCAGCTCTACTACAGCACTCACCCATGAAAGCTGCTTTGAATCAGTGAAAGAGGAGAAGAGAGCAGTATGCAGATAAGCCCGGCATCCATGCAGGCAGGCTGGGGAAGGTCATTTGCTCTCAAGTGCTAGGGACACGCAAATGCGAAACTCACAAAGGGATGCTGCTGGTTACTGCGGCAGGACAAGAGTCACTAGGTGGCAGAAGCACTCCTTCTGCTGCTCCTCCTACCCCTTGTGGTGTGGGCTGTAATTAGGTCAGTGTATGGTAAAGTAGGACTGGGTGATAAATAAAGTAGGTTTTTCTCTCCTAGTACACACTGCAGCTTAATTTCGCTTCTTTTTAGGTAGTGTTACAAGGTGGATTAAAACTTTTAAAGGCAAAAAAAAGCCCTCTTGCCAAAGTAAATGAAATTTAAACTCACCGAGGAGTAACGGCAGAAAAGGAGGAGAGAAAAAAAGGAAAGATGACTCCTCTCTGGTGACATTGATATTCTGTTCAGAAGAACACTGAGGAGGGGGAGGGCTGTGCAGGGATGTGTGTTAAATCTCAAATCCAAACAGGCAAAATGTGCAGTTTTGCCAGCTCTGGTGCAAAGCAATAAACATGCACTTTTTCCTTGAGGTATTTTTGTAATTTTGCTATGAAAAAGGCAGTTTTAGTCAGCAAAACATGACTGATTTCCCCTTCCAGAGATCAAAGTAATGTATCTCACTATGGAGGTGGTACTGAAGGTCAAAGATGAGATAACATCTCCTGCATCACTTAATCTCCATCTAACTGGGAGCCACATTACCCCAGAGCTCAGTGTCAGCTTGTGGAAAGGAAGGTACAAGTTGTCAGAACAATTATTACAGAATGTGCTTAATCAGATTCACAAAGCTGTTCTTTCTGGGTTAAATCATGTTAAGGACTTGATACTATTTCCAGTTAAGTCAATGCAAACCCCCTTTTGATTTCAGTAAGAACAGATTTTGCCCTCAGTGCAGCATTTGACTTCCCAAAAGACATGACAGAGGAGGAGTTTTCAGGAAGAGGAAGTCAGAGGACAGGAATAATCCTCTTCACCTCTCTAGGCTTTCCACCCCTAAACATGCAGGGAGAAAAATAGACTTACTTAAAACAGAAGATGACTTGGCTGAAAGGAACAGATGCAAAAATATAAGGAAAATAAACAACAATGTAGGTGCTAAAACATGATTTAGGCAGAATCTGAAATTCTGCCTAGATCTAAAACAGTGATCCTTAAATATGATATTGCAGACATATGCTAAGATCAGGAAGTCTGAAAGCTCAGATCACTCATCTGTTCTGTTCTCCAGGTGCTTACTAGTGCTGTTTTGTCTTGGGGGCTTAGGTAGGTAACTCCTGCCTAAAGCCCACTGGGAATTTAAGATAAGTAGAGTGCTGTATTAAATCCGCAGAAAGTCCCAATTTGTTTAATTTATTTAAGTATGGACAACTTACATTGACAGGATCAGATCTTAACAATGCACTTTTATTTACTTTAGTTTTTAAACACAGTAAAGGGTAGTGCCTCTACCCACTGTTAATATAATATCTTAGCAATGGGTAACCATAGTGGGAGGAGAATTTTAGTGGTATCAGATTAAATGAGTATGAGGATTTCGGGGAAATCTCAATTCTGGCCAGTGGGAACTGCTGGAACCGGATCTGTTCGGCTGTGGGATAGTGTCTCCCCTGAAGAGTTCTTGTCATCTTCTGTTTACAACCACTCCTGGAGTGGCTTCCCCTTGGCTCTCTAAGGTATTCTATGGCTGTTGACCGAATGAAGATTGGTCATAATTCTTTTTTTATGTGCCGCTGAGTAGGTTGGTCATTCCTGGCTTAGCTGTTTGCAGATTCACTTAGAAAGGAGGAGCCCTAAATCCCACCCTGAAGTGAACGTGATACCTACTTTTATACAGAGTTATGCTTTTAATCTCATTTCTACACAGCACTTGTAGGGATCAGCCTATAGCTTAGGGCATTCAAGCGAGGAAAACCTCAGCCCTCTTTCCACCTTTTGTTACCCAGGCCTGAGCAGGTCTATGAGTTTCCAGGTGAATTCTCTAACTAAGCTGTTCTGTAAATGGTGGGCACAGGTTCTATAAATCACCTGGCTTCTAAAAGCAATGCAGTGAACTCTGCTCTTTGCAAGGGTACATGAAAGCAAACATTTTGTGGACTCAGGTTTCCCTTGTTCAAGTGAAGTATGGGAGCTTAGATTTCCCTTGCTTAGTGTTTTTCAACGATACCTGGTAATTTTGGGAGAGATCACATTGCACAGTATACTGCATAAATCCTTGTGTATACCAAATTGAATGGCAGTGCCTAAAAGACACTGCTGTGTCTCTTTTTATAGACACTGAAGTCCTATATTGGACCTAGGGCTATAACTTTGTTGTTTATTACAGTTAATGAATTTAAGTAGGACACCAGCTACATTAGCATATAGATTCTGCTGTGAATTTCAGAGGTTTGAATAAGTTTCAGAGAAGAAGAGAGAAGAGGGAAAAGCCCAACATAGTCTTGGTATCTGTAACACTGTTCTCCTTCTAGATGTGGGTGGGCATTCTAAGGTGGGAATAATAGTTATCACAGCACAAAGATCCTGTGAACCTGAAAGAGTAAATGTGTTAATATTAGACACATCATTCAGACCCTCAGGTGGAGACAGCTATGAAAGAGCAGAGTGTTAAAATAGTATCTTCCCTCAGTCCTATCATCTTTATTTCTCATGTACTTCTTACTACACAAGTATAAACTATAACTGTCTGTCTCAGAGAAAATCAAACTAAAGACACAGTGCAGACTTGCAGGCTTTCTCTAAGAGGTTACCAAATTGGTTTCATTTTTGTGTGGCTCACCATCAAACATCTAGTAACATCAGAGCAAAAGATTTTGTTACCTAAAGATTTTGTCAGGCATAGGAGAAATTGATTTCACCAGTGTCACTGCAGTTTCCCCTCTCCAGCAACAGCTAATATTACCACTGACTTCATCTACAAGTTGCTGTCCTTGCGTTTGGTCTGGAAATCATAAAAAGCTAGCTGACTAGTTTGACTAGTTTAATCAACCCCTATACTTGCTTGAAAATGAGCTATGTTGAGGGCTAGATTCCTTCCAACAGGTCTGGTTTTACCACCACCTCAAGATGCATACGAAAAGGTGAAAGATGGTGGTGACAATAGATGTGGCTAGTGGACTCTTGCCTACATGTGGTCTCTCAGTGATGACAATACCAGAACAAGAGAATCATCAAGATTTCTTTCTTAGAAATCCTCAGTGTAAACAAGACCTGACTGTGGATTTAGAGTGCTAAACTTACTATTTGACAAGTTAGATCCCAAGAGGATTATTTTTGTTACTACTAAGCTTGAATCTGATGTAGAACGAGGGTTGGATTTTTTTTCTTGGTATTTTTAACTGCTCTTGAAAACATTTTGTTGAATAGTAGGAGTGGTTGGTACTTTTCCAATTTGGAACTGCTTAGCTCATGAGTTCATAAAATAACTGCTACAACTGAAAAGTACTGCAGCAGCACAGAAAAAAAAAAAGATAAAGAAAACTCTGCAGACTTATAAACACATTATTTTTTCTTTCTAATTGAGGTCCAGATGTTGGAAAGGAAACACATGGACAGAAAAGAATTTTGGTTTTACTTTTAAACAAAACCAATACATTTTACTTCTTTCACTTAAAGAATTGTATAGAGCTTAGAATTTTTACTTCACAGTTGTGTTATGTGATGCACACTAAGGGTTAGTTCTCTGTTTGAGGTTACAAAATCAGTGGCACAAAATAAGATGCCTTTAGCTTCATCATCTCAACTATTTTCCCATAAGAATAAAATCATTGTGGTAAGGGAAGAATTTGTGTATTGTCTATTCAGTGCTCTGCTTCCTTGTGAGAATCAACTCAAAACAGAGATGCTTAATCTTTTAGACAGTGCTAGCCACAGAGTCCGTGATGGGACCATCTCAGTGCCTCATGCTGTAACTAACTTCTCCTTGGCAATATGTCATACCCCTGCCTCATGATCTGGTGTACACATGTGCATGCCAGACATATCACGAGTAGACATGCAACACCTTCCCTCTCGTGATATTTTCCAAATCCATGAATGCCCGAATTATCATATGACCAGCTGTGCATATACCCACCACATCCAGTGTCATTGATGGATATGTAGGCTTATGGCAGAGGAGCACTCTGAAAACTATATACAACAGGGAGCAGGCACCAGTTTACATGCCAAAGCTGGGCTGCTCCTCAGTCAAGATGCACAGACATCTAGTTCTATCCTAGAAAAACTGTTCGGTGCACAAACATTTTGGGATGGCATGTTCTGACCGTCACATCAGTTTAAGCAGATGTATTAGTTTCCATTTGTAGAACAAATGGACTTTTCTGATAAAAGATACAGTTACTTGATTTCAAAATCATTTTTATTGTGTGCTGAAGAGGTGAATATTGGTCCACTCATTCATGAACTTCTGCATGGGAATGAGATTGTTTGTTCAGCAGAGATATCAAACTGTGGTGAACAGGTTGCTGCAGTTTTAGCGATGAACTTAATTGGCATCCAGTGACAATAAAATAACAGAGGGTACTGCAGGTCAAACTTCAACTCCATCAGCAGAGCTCTGTGGGGAAGCTTCCACAGTACCTGCTGCACTATTTTTCCCTCTATTCTGTACTCTCAACATCTCTCTTTCTGATGAACACTAGGCTTTTATTTTAAACTAAAAAAACTCACAAGGGGTTCTATGTGCCAGGATGGTGTAATATATGATTTGCACAGAAAGGGTGAATAGACTCAAAATACCTGCTTGAAAAGCAAGGAGTTGAGTTTTCCTTTTTAATGATAAAGTCTCATGTCACTCTCTGTACCTCGTTGTGAGTCTCCCACAAAATCATTTGATTAGAAAAGCAGAGGATAATTGGCATGACAAAAACAAGGACACAAGAAGTGAGGCATTATGTGCTGTTTCCACAAATATTACTGCTAATTGTGTCAATTAAATTATCTAATTAGTCTACAGTAAATCACTGGAACACACACTAGCACAAATCCAAAGCATATGTCTCTTCAGAGAAACTAATAGCTCCTAAAGGGTCAGAGTTTGGGAAAAGCCATCAGACATGGCATGAGAAAAGTGTAACTCTGATTTGAATTTTGTTAATAATCAAACATACCTAAGTAGAGTGCAAGTCATCCTGCTGCCTGGGAAATTATCTGACAATAAGCATGACATGTGGCATGCCAAAATCAGACCTGGACATGTCCTGACCCTTCTAGGAAACAGCCCAAAGCCATAGCTGTATCATGGCAGGGCTGAGCCCACATTAAAAAGCCTTTGCAAAAGGCAGGATATGTGTGCTGGCCTGTGCTCTGCAAGCTTGGCGCAGGGCATGTCCACCTCCAACATATGGCATAGGCAGACCAGCAGAGGCAAAACCTGAACTAGTCAATTAAATGTTCCCAGGACCACTATCTCATCCACTGAGACCAGCTGGCAGGGAACAGCCCATGCCTATACCATTAAATTCTCTTGCAGCTTCAGGCAATGTGCCCCCAAGTTAGAGTGCCTGTTGGGAATGGTCCCTGGTCCATGCTGACTCCCAAATGTGCCCAGGAGTTGTTTAGGTGAGTGCTAGTTCACACAGGCCAAAACCACCTTGGGCTGTTCTCTCACTTGGACAGTTCAGGCAGTCCCGGGGTTCTCCAGCACTTTTAATTTACTTGTGCACAAGTAGTCATGACATCTCTTTTACCCTCTGCATGATGCACTCTTACAGATTCACCACGGGTTTTATACAGAGAGTATAAGTAGATTGCAGACACTGGGATCATAGGTTTGACTAATCTAGAACCGAGTTCTTCTCCAAACTAAATCCTTTACCTATATATGATATTTAGATGTAGCTATAAATAGAAGCTTTTAACTAATGCCACTCTCATACTCCTCCCACACACATACGTGCCCCAAACTGGCAGGCCAATAATCAACTTCATTATCAAGATCTCACCTTAATCTTTGACAACATCCCTAGTAAGATTCGCTGCCACGTGTGAAGAATAAGAATGGCTTTTAGAAGACTAAAGGTGATGAAAAAGTTGCATTCTGATGTTTGATACTTTCTGGAAATAGTTCTTTCCAATCATCAGTACAACATATAAAACAAACAAGGAGTGTCCAAAGAGTAGTTAGCTACAGCATCTTTTGGGAAGTGTTTGGAGGAAACTTCTGCAAAGTAATGAACAGGAGACTGTCATTTTTCATTTGGTACCATTTGATATCATTGTTCATTGATATTTCATTTGTCACATTTCACATGTTTAATAAGAAATAAACTACATTCTTATTTAGTTGTAGTGCGATAAAGCCACCTGAAACACACACACACACACGTATATTTTAAAGCTGACCAAATTAACCCTTTCATCTGTCATGGTGTCTGAGTATGATGTGCTCTACTGTTTTTAAATATAGTTAATCTTTTATATAAGCATGTCTGAATATAAACTCAGAAGCCGAATCTCCATAGAAGAGTATTTAGATTGTATTACGTGGTAATTGAGGGGAATTTTAAAGTGTAAAAGTGGAATATGAGCACCAAAATAATTTAGATTCCTCAGTCACAAATTAAATTTTTTAATCGACTTTTCAAGTTGCAAAGACATCCCCAGTAACTGTAAGACCAAGTGTGAAAGAAAAATGTTAAAACCTGTGAAGAGCAGCACTGAAAGAAGCTTTGGATGACAGGAACTTTTGTCTTCCATTCAATAACTAGCCACTCCCCACCAAAAATCGTCACATACCTACCGTACAGAGAACGTCTTACTCTCTTCATAACTGAAATTACTTCCTCATTTGGCATCCTCAGTTGATGCACCAAAATTTTGGAATCAAATTTAATCTGCTTTTATTGCCTCTGAGCCAATCATATTTCCCCTCCCCTTCACCAGACAGGGATATTTAGAGTCTATAGAGATTCACAGCAATTTTGTGAATTGTGCAAGGGGTTTCTGTCATTTTTCCAGAAAGTTATAATAACTGTGCGTGTGAGTGCCTCTGTCTGTAAGTGCACGAGGCTAGTTCACAAAAATATCAGTGTCTAAATTAAGTGCTTATCTAACTTCTCATTATACAAACTAAACAGTGATCGGGTTTTAGTTCATGTTACCTTTTTCTTTTCAACTGAAGATATTATGTTATTTAATGACACAGTTGTTCAGGAACAAGGCATTTATTAAAACAATATTTGTGCTTTCAAGGATTGGGTGCGTCTTGTAGAAAGAATGAAACTTCAATATCCATATTGCCAGGGAAACACCCTACACCTTCATCATGGTCAGTTCTCTCTGAATAGTAACAATGATGCTTTGTTTCCCTCTCAGTTATCTCATTACTGCAAAGCTTAATTTTTCATTTATTATTTTTACCTTGTTTGAGGAATTTGTAATTGTAGCAATGGAAAAGTGCATGCATCTTGATTGTCCAGAACGAACAACAACATGGATGTTTTATGGATGAGTCAATACCGAGAGTATCAGTTTTAGAAAGTAAGCCAAACCTTTATTAGCTAGATTAGCTTAGCTGCATGCTGGTCAGTCAAAAGTAGGGAGGGTCATGGGACAGTGCTTGGAACCACAGCCTGGCAACATTTTGTTTTCTGCTACATCCCCCTCTACTTAGTACTTGTTAAACTGCATCCAAAAGACTGGTCCAGTTTTGGTGCCCCAGTACAGGAAAGACATTGATAAGCTGAAGCAAGGTCCACCAGGGTGGTCGGGGCTGGAGCACCCAGCCGGTGAGCAGGGGCTGAGGGACCGGGGCTGGTTCAGCCTGGGGCAGAGACAGATTCAGAAGGACCTAACAGCAGCCTGCCAGCATCTGGGCAGGGGATGGAAGGGGGAGGTTCAGCAAAACGACAGTGTTGATCTTGGTGGAAGGATGAGAGACAACCTACAGAAGTTGAAAAGGAGGCTTGACTGGATATCAGGAAACACTTTTTCACCATGAGGGCAGTCAAGCAGTGAAACGGTTGTGCAGTCCTCACCCTCAGGGGTGCTCAAAACCCAACTGGATAAAGTCCTGAGCTACTTGAGCAGCTGACCCTGCTTTGAGTAAGGGGTTGGAACAGAGATCGCTCAAGGTCTCTTCTAGCCTGAATGATTCTGTGGCCCTGTGATTCTATAACTGCAAATAAAAATTATTTACATATATTTATCTGCCAAAAATTGACCAGAAGAGCTATGTAATTTAATAACCACCAGTTGATTCTTTACTCTTAACAGCTTAGGAGTGTTGAACAATATACCACAGTATGAGCCACTGTTCATAAGAAATAACTACCTCTTGAAAAAAAATGACACCTCTGTACCATACTAAGGCAATGATATCACAACCAAAAGGGTATGCATTTTATCCTGTGATATCTTGATGGAACATATGCTACAAACAAAACAAAGATAGTTTTTGCCTTGATGCAGTTGACTACCTTTGATGTTACAATTAATTTGGGCTGGGCCAGCTGCCTTATAATTAAAAACAAGTCTTTGCTTTGCCAGACCTCAGATTTCATATTATTGTAAACATCCTTCTTGTGTCAATAAACATAGCTAGTGTTTCACGTTAACTTTCCGCTGATGGGTAGGAAGACATTTCCTTCTCTCCTAGTTTCCCAAATGCATAGGTTAATAGGTTTTCACTGTGCATTGAGCTATTTCAATAATGACCGTGTTTCCCTTACACTGTGAGAAATTGGTGTCATGCCTCCAAAGCATGGGTGACCCAAGCAAAACAATCAAGGAGGTTACACCTGGGTTTTGGGACCACTTTACCTCTCCCTATCCAACAGTGCTCTCTTCCTTCTCACACAGCAGCTGCTGCCAAATGCACCAGTTTCTGCATCTCCCACAGGGAGCTCTCGTGGGGAGAAGGCAATGCTTCACTGTTTCTGCAGCATCTGCTGATCCAGAAGTTGTTTTCATTTGCCCCTTGAAGAAAAAGCATTGGGCTGTATTCATCTTGCAGGCCATGACTGGATCATGCTACCTTCCTTTTGTGAAAAAATCCTCTTGTACAAATGAAGAAAAAATATTTGGACAAAAAATTATATAGGCTAATATAGGCTTTCCCTTTCATTCTCAATTCTTCTTCCTTATGCTAACTCAGTCGCAGTAATTCTGGTATTGAGTGCAAAACACAGTTACTAAAAAGAGTTAAGCCTTGGTATCACAAGCAAATGCACATGGCTGTCTTTTAGTGACAGTAAAACTACACCTACAAATCTTGCATAGTTGTGATGCTGTGCAGAAATTTCCTCAAACACAGCTGAACTGCACGTAACTTAAAGAAAAAGAACATCGAGGTCAGTAAAGACAAAGAAAGGAAGCCAGGGTATAAAAGAAGAAACAGATCTTGATTTTTCTTCTATGAGACTGATTTTTCCCTCTTTTCTATAGTTTTAAGATATTGAATGCCCCTGGCTCATGACCTTTATCAGGTACATCATGAATCCGTTTTGACTTTCTGTTTTATTTAAAGGTAGATGTAATTGGTTTTATTGACTACTCTGCTTCACAGCCAGTGCAGGTGTTCTAATGAAACTTAGCACAAGTGTTACAGTCTTTTAAAATTTGCTTTCTTTTCTAACTACTGGCTTGCATAATTCAGAAATAATTAAGCATTCATGTAAAGGCATTTCACAAAGCAAGCTCAAATATAGTCATAAATATACATACAGGAATTTTTTTCCTCTTGGAAAGAAACAAATAGTCTTACCGTGATGGATTTAATTTATTCATGATAATCATCAGAAATTTGCATATGATGAGCAAATTTTCCAAATGCAACATGTTGCAAGAGTTACACTATTTTTAAAATGAAATTGCTGGAGCTCTTAAACAAAGGGATTTTTTAATAGCAACTAAGAAGTATTTACTAAAAAAAATATTGCTTTTCATGAAGATCAGGAAAGGACATTTGTACTCTATAAGCCACAGAAATGTGTCCATTTCCTGAGAAGAAAAGGGTTTGTTTGCTGGGAACACTTGTTTAATATGGATCAAGGGATTATGTTGTCTTTACTTGCCATTTAGCATAAAGGTCCCAAATTCATTTAGATGGCCCAAGTTTCACTCTTTCACGTGCTAGAATTTCTCCTTTATATGTAGAAGAAATCCTGCTGATGAAGAAAATATACGTTTCAGAAAATGCTTGAAAAGCTATAGGAAAAGTTTGGAACTATATACCACAGAAAATTATTCTAGGCAAAAGTTAACTGTCTTCGTGAATGGCACTTAGTACTGGATTTGGTCAGGGAAGAGCCATTCAAAGGGCTGCCTTCAGAAACAATGGTGAGTAGCCATTGATCACAAGAAGTGCAAAAGCAGCTGACCGCACGTGTGTCTGTGTTCTTATGGTTGTATGTGTGCCGCAGTTCGTAGTTTGCTTTGCCATCATTCAGCAATCCCCATTTCTTTCACTGGATTTTGAAGAAGGGTTAGAGGCCCCTGGCGGCTTCCTCCTAGCTGCATGCTTCAGTTATATTATATTACTATTAAATGTGAGTGTCTTGTACTTCTTCTGACCTCAGAGATCTGTGTGTGAGACAATATATGCTTTGGAAGAAGACTGGAAGGGTAGTGGTAGGACAAGAACTTTGGCATCGGTTTTTAGGTACAGCATACATGTGCTAGGTGCAACTTAAAAGGAAAAAAAAAAAAGATAGTTCCTTCCACAAAGAGCTTACAGTCCAAATATAGGACAGAAATAAAAAGGTGGGTAAGCAGAGGTAAAAGGAAGATGATCACTCTCAGGTGGAACTAATGTTATGGGGCTTTAAGTTCACTTCCTTCCTTAGCAATAGCTAAATATTTCAAATATAAAGAATTATAATACTGCCATTGCCTACTCAAGTCTAGGAAAAAGGACTTATTGTTAAGAACTTTTCAATTCTGTCTTCCGTAAAGTATTTGTTGTAAATTTGGATTATTATGAGGTTGGGTGACACATGAAGTAAGATTAAGAAATGAGAGAGAAAAGGTTTAAGTAATGAGTACAGAGAATGAAGAAATCGTTAAGAGGGAAAGGAAAATGGAGAGCTATGGGACAGCTAGGGAGAGAACACATGGAGAAATAGGTGGGAAAAAAATACTTTTGTGGCTGGAGCTCACTGGACTATGTCCCTCTTCCATACTGTTTACTAAGAATTGTTTCTGGAGCAGGATTTGCAATGTTATCCTGTGTGTGAGAACTCCAGCTTCAAAACCTGGTATCTTCCTGTATCAGGGAGCTTGCAGGAATCTAATGGTTACCTTTGGACCACACTGATAAAATAGTACATTACACACCAATAATAATAATAACAATAATAATGATAATAACAATAATAACAATAATAATAATAATAATGAATGCAAAGAGGGTATGTCATTATTCCTGGCTGTACTACAGATTTGAGGTGACACTCTTGTTTTTAAGGCCTATTGCATTCTGCTAAGGTAATTCTGCCTACAGCACATTTAGCCAATAGTGAAAAAATGCATGTTGGAAAGCAAATATAATGCTTGTCATTGTTGGTCGAAGACACAGCTGCAGCTTCCCACTTATTAGGCTGAAAATGTATCCTGTACTGTATTGCTTTGGGCTTTGTCAGCATACACAGTGTGCATTTTTGATACAACACAGGCTGATCTAACCAGACACAATATGACCCATGTAACAAACGGCACTAAAAAGAGATTTGCTTCTTTAATGGATAAAAACAGGCAATTGCTTTGACAACAGCATTTGCAGCTGCCCTTTCATATTAAAGATAACCATGCTTATTAATAAGTACTTGACACTACATCCATATTGAATTTCTGCTTGTTTGTTCATTCAGAAACCAGAAACATCACCAACATGATGTTTCGGAGACATTTGCAAGCTTCATAGAACACCACATGTAGATCATACTCTGCCTATTGGGACCTACTGAAACATCACGGCAGTTTTCAGACATGCAGTTATACCTTGTCCATTTTGTTCATACTAACAGCAGCATATTGTTGACATACGCAGCCATTAAAATCAGAAATTGCTTTCTGCATACTGGAAAAAATGTTTTTGTAGTTCTTTTTGTGTGAGGGGAAAGAATGTCCTGACCTAGTCAGTACACTTATCTGGCATCAACTGTTCTAGTTACAGACCTGGCACTAAAAAATGCAGCACGGAACTGCGCTTATTGGACAACTGCTGCCAATCCAGCCACCCACAGAGTCAGCGTTTCTCCTCTTGCAGAGTAAGTATGATCACGCTACTGGAAATGAGAAGGACTTGCTCTCCTAGCTGTTTCCAGTTGCCATAGTTGGGAAAATATTCTGCAGTGGCTCAGAGACAAATGAATATCCTTGACAACACCTCATATAAAGAAAGCTACTTTTAGATTTGCTTAGTCACAGACAAAACTCTCAGTGCCTGCAAGAGTCGACAGAAACAGGGGGCTAAAGTCTCCATGAGCCATCTGTGAGCCATGTAGCCGCTGCTGTCCGACAGAGCCAAGAGCTTAAGGAATGCTTATTATGCATAGAAGCATAATAGGAGACAGCAAGAAAAAAAAAGAGAAAAAAAAAAAAGTCATGGCAGTTGATTCATGTACTGTTCCAGCTCCAGGGAGTTTGCTGCTGGCACGATGCACCCAGCTGAAGGTACACTGAGTACAGCTTGCACCTTGCAGTAAGTGTCCTGCCCAGCTCTCCCATGAGCCAGCCATTCTCCTGCTCAGCCTACATGTTATATTTCACAGACATTGTCCAGGGCCACTTAAATCAAGGACAATTTTATTAATCTGATAAATTACACCAGAAACAGAAGTTAGAAACACTTCATTTTTATTCTTGTCCAGGAGAAGCTGTTGACTGTTCTGCTTTTGACCTTCTGTCTTGCAAATCAGGGAAACTTCTGAATTTTAGTAGGGTCTTGGGTGCCCGATTCTGAAAGGTGGCCCAGGTGGCCAAGAAGGCCAACGGGATCCTGGCTTGTATTAGGAATAGTGTGACCAGCAGGAGTCGGGAAGTGATCGTGCCCCTGTACTCGGCACTGCTGAGGCCGCACCTCGAATACTGTGTTCAGTTTTGGGCCCCTCACTACAAGAAGGACACTGAGGTGCTGGAGCATGTCCAGAGAAGGGCAACGAGGCTGGTGAAGGGTCTAGAAAACAAGACTTATGAGGAGCGCCTGAGAGAACTGGGGTTGTTTAGTCTGGAGAAGAGGAGGCTGAGGGGAGACCTTCTCGCTCTCTACAACTACCTGAAAGGAGGTTGTAGGGAAGCGGGTGTTGGACTCTTCTCCCAAGAAACTAGCGATAGGATGAGAGGGAATGGCCTCAAGTTGCATCAGGGGAGGTTTAGATTGGACATCAGGAAGAACTTCTTTACTGAAAGAGTGGTTAGGCATTGGAACAGGCTGCCCAGAGAGGTGGTGGAGTCGTCAACCCTGGAGGCATTCAAAAAAGGTGTAGACGTGGCACTCCAGGGCCTAGTTTAGGAGTCATGGTGGTGTTAGTTGATGGTTGGACTTGATGATCTTAGAGGTCTTTTCCAACCTTAATGGTTCTATGATTCTATGTTCTATGATTCTATGAAAGATTGCCCTAGTATGTGGAACATGTCAAAAGGCAGTACTCGATTTTAGAATCAGGTACAGTCGTGGCTGACTTCTGTTTTCATTTTATGGAAATTTATTGACCCTAAAAGTGGGTTTAATAAGTCGACACAGCCCATATGCAAACAGTTTGTGGACACACTTTTCTTAAAACAGATTTGCAAAAACCACGCAACCCAGGCAGGCAATGAGGTGTAAACAACATTTCACTATGAGCTTCAGTGCTTCTTCCTACATCTCTTACTATAAGCTCTGGTGCCATGCTGTACACCTTCTTCCACAGTTCTTCAAATACTGCAGATATAACCTGGTATTTAACATACATCAAAATTGATATATTCACTGCTATAATCAGGGTCTTGTTATTTGTAATTGCTTATTACTGATATTAGAACAAGAAAGATTATCCATGGTAGAAGCACAAAGTGATAACGTTCCTATAAACAACTATTGAGAGGAAAATGCTGTGTTTGAGGAGGATAAAGGTTAGGATTTGGGTCTTGAGTCCTGTGTGGTTGAATAGCTTCTTGAAACAGTCACAGTAGCTTTAGTCAGTGAGGCACAGTTTAATAGTGTCCCAGTTAAAGGGACATGCTGGGGGAAAAAACCATTGTTTTGGGTAGAACATGGGCTGCTTCCATACACTTTGCCCCTGAGGACAAAGTCATGCATTAACTGTATGATAAAACTCCAACAGAACATGTAAAGGTCATATTTAATGGACTGAAAAAATCCCTGAGGAATGTAAATAACTGGGACTAGAAAATAGGATTAAAAGCCACTGATGTCTGTATATAGCCTTGCAGAGCTGTGCAGACAAGAGGAAGAACTACATGTTGGGACTTCGGTAATGTTTAGTCCTTCTGAACGTGGCCAGCACTACAGGAATGGAGTAAGTGGTGGAGAACATATACATAAAGGAAATATTCATGCAGAGAAAATAGCTGTGTTCCCAAATGTATAGCTTATGGTTTTCAACCCTCAGCACTTCCTATGAACCAGAACATTTCTTATTCATTGAACTTCTAGTTGGAAAACACCGTAGGACAATAACGTTTTGTTGCCCAGTTGCAAACCACATTACTGTGTCCACAAAGTTAAGACTTTGGAAGCCAATCTGGAAGCCACTTAGCTATCGTCATTTATCCTGTTCCCACTATCTGGTAACAGAGTTCTTGAGCCCTTTTAGAACTTTTCTGTTGTGTTTACAGTTTCAAAGTTTCCACCATAGTTTTTGTTTCCCAGTTTTAGATGTTTCTTCATTAGGATTGTAGATTTAGTTGCATTCTCACCAAAGGGTAAGTACATAAGCCTGTGTTTGGAGCAGTGCTGGTGTTGTCAACAGGAGTATCTATTTGGTAGTCCAGGCACAGTAAGTTTCCATTGGCATAAAATACACTGTCTGGACCTATTTTCTGTAACAGATCCATTCTATTAAAAATAGGTAGCCACAGGTTAGGCTTCTGGTTAGAAGATGCATGTGCAGAAGTTATAGTTCTTTCAGATGTGAAAAAATCACTAAGCATAATAAACCACAAAGAAATTACAATAACAGGATAATACAGGTACTTGACTGAAGTTTAACATATGTTTTCAGCCAACATTTGTGGTTACATTGGGTTTTGTTGATGAAGTTAAAGCAACTGTTATGCACTGGATGGCAACCCAGTGCATGATTTTAGGGGAAAGTTCTACAAATAATTGAGTTTATGGCACAGGGGTTGAGGCAAGAAGAAAGAGAGGGCAGTGCTGGGCTTGATTTATTTGGGAAAAAGAAAGGAAAGGAGTGGTAAGATACAAACAGGTGACAGGCCCAGTCCTCTTTCTTCTCATTACTAAGGAGTTACACGGTGACATTCTACATCTCAAAAAGTAAAAAAAGCGTATAATTACAAGATATATGAATTTATATATGTATACAGACATATATACTTATGTATGTATATAGTTGAAATCTACTTACATTTCCTTTTAGAGAAGAGTCATTTGGTATTAGACCAGCAAAGACAGATTGAACTATAAAAAGAAGTAAATGTAACACTGCTCAGGATTTAAAAAGAAAATTGAAATATGTGAGAAACTACTGTGATTTTTAGTCATTCATGCTTTTGCACACATACTTCTACAGAAGACCGAGTGTAGTGCTCAGGCTAGTTTTCCCTCTCTCAGCTATTTGTACCACAGCAATCACAGTATCTAGGTGCCAGTTTTGACAAAGTTTCACTGGGAAAGAAACAGTTATTATAGGTTTCATTGTGAAATAACTGGTTATGTGTCAGCAACTGCTGTAGACAACTGCAAATACATCAGTGACTGTATAGAATGAGTGTTAGAGAGATTTGGGTACACATCACTGAGTGCTGGAGAGACTACAGATACTGTAGAAGACCGTACTGTATTCCTGTTCTGCAGAAGACTTATTTCCCCAGGAAACACCTTTAAAGAGATCCTCAAAGGGCAAAGTTCAATACAAAGAAAACAGACTTCTGAAAACCAGAATCCCAGTATACTTTTATGTCTTTCAGAATACATGAGAATTAAATATACCTCATTCAATCACCTTTGAAGGGTGTTATGGGTATTATAATCGGTTCCCTAATTCTAGGAAAGTCTTGAATTGAGATGACAATGTTGACTTGGTAGAGACAACTAGTGATAGGAATAGGTTGATGCAGCGATTAATATTTTGATAGATTTATATACAACAATAGTTGCATTATACTGCAGCCATCACTAGCATAATCTGTAAGTTTGATACTGTAGTCATTTGCTAAAGTAGGTACTCATCTGATACTTGTTTTGGACCTTATGAAAATGGATCATCTAATCAATTACCAGGTAGTACATACCACAATACTTACAAGTACAAGCTCTATGGGTATGTATATTTTCAGTAGGAGTCCTGTACTTTAATTTCTCCCTCGTATTTCATGCTTCTAGAATTTCACTGCTCGTAGATATGTTAGGAAAGGGAGATCTGCATTTGTCCTTCTTGTGATATGTGGAGAATATTATCCATTGTAATTACAAGTCATGTAGCTATGTATGTCTTTAATATCCAGGCCTCTTTCTACTGATGGACTCATTGAGGAAATAGTTTGTTATCCCACATATTTCTTCAAAATGTAGTATTTAATTCTTCTAATAAAAAATACACATGTTCTGACATGAAGTGTCTACAAGGTAAAAGAACAAGTTTATATTCTTATCTGAGCCATCAGCTTGTGCCATAGCTGCATAGGCAGAATGCCATTGTCGCTGTGGCCATTATCCTCCAGAGTGTTTTAAGTAGCTATTTTCTGTCATGGGCTGATTTTCTGAGTGAAAAAAACCACAACCCTTTAAAGTTTAAGGCAAAACTTCCACAGGTAATTTGAAAGGTCTGAGGAACAACAGCAGAGAAGATGTTCATGGTCTAGAATACCCTTGCAGCCAGGGCACCTACTAAGAGCTTGATAATCAAGAAGTCTGACTGCTGAAGCCCTGATGGTATCAGTGTGTCATCCAGCTATTGCTGTGAAAACTGTGTTGACATAATTTTGCTTATATTCTGAGTAGTTTTGAGTAGCTTATCAACTACCATGTGTCACTTTTCACCTTCCTGATTATTTAGAGTTTTTAAACACAAATGGCTGGATCACAATGTGATGTGTCTTTGGGTTTTTCAGGTTTTTGTTAGTTTGGTTCGTTGGGTTTTGGTTGGTCGGGTTTTTTAGATTCAAGTCACTCAAGGGACATTTTTCCTGTTGCTCTGGCATGATTTTCATACCTCTGACCAATATCCAAAAAAACCCTTGTAGTTTCTAAGCCATGTCTAGTAATGTCAGTTAGACTTCGTGGATGTCCTTTACACGAGACACAAAGTGAGAATCGAAAAGAAATTTTCAGCATGTGACTTCAGCTGTATGTGTTAAGCGTAACTTTGAATGAAACGTTCATTCAGAACATTCGAAAACATTCATAAAACATTCCTTACCTACAATAAATGTCTCTGTGTTTTTGTACATTGTTAACATTCATACTCATAAAAGGAGAGATTTAGTGAAGTTTGGGCTTTCCCGTTCATAAATTCCAAAAGAAAAGAAAGGGGGAAAAAAATAAGAAAAAAGGAAAGAAAGAGAAAAAAAGAATGAAAACAGCATAGAGGAAAAGTTAACTTTAACAATAATTTTTCTTTTCTATTCACTTCCAATGTAGTTTCATTTTAAGTTTTGGGCACATGTTGGGGTCATTTCTTATTTTATCAAAACAGTTTTCCCATCTTAATTAAAATCAGTGGACTATGCAATTCTGTTAGATTGGAGGAAAGGAGAGTTTGTTAATTTACATTTAAATAAAACTGATTTTCTGAACTTCTGATATAGTTGCATTTTTAATATCTTGTGCTTTATATTATATTTATAAGAGGTACCACTGGAATTATGGGGACTCTTGGCTCACATTTCTGACTGTTATCCCTCAGTAATAGTAGTGCTTTTGTAGCCATGGTAGTCTAATAACAGAGTCAAGGCAAAGTTTATAGGTGGAGGTAATTTTTTTTATTAAATCTATTGGTATAACTGGAAGAAGAGGCAATTTGAAGAACTTTTCTCAAAACTTTGTCCATTTTTTCCAGCTGTTCCATTTGGTCTAATTGAAAGTATTATTCATTACAGCTGAGAATATATTAATTCTGTTGTGGTGTCTTGAGTGGTAACTTTCCTGCCTTGATATTTCATGATCATCAAAGAGTTTGAAGTTTAACTTCCTATTGACAGATTCCAAAGTTTTCCATAATTAAAGTGACCAGGAGCTTTTTTTTTTTTAATTATTCTTTCATTTGCTTTTTTTCCTTCTTTTTTTTTTTTTTTTTTCTTTTCTTTTTTTTTTNTACTATTTGTCTCTAATCTTACCTGTAGACTTCTAGTTTTCATTGAAGACTTCATTATTTGTAGTTTAGTAGTCAGGGCATTCAAAGGTATGCAGTCAGAGACTCTTTATGCTATAAATGAAGCACTAAAGAACTTCAATTAACACCTGAACTACGTGTAATTAACAGGAATTCTCTGCAGTACAAAAAGATGTAAGATTTACTTACAACACTGGTACACTATAAGGTATGTAGAGATGCCCAAGAAATTCAACAATTTAAATTTGCTCCTTTTAGTATTCAAGCAGGAATCACTGGGCGAAGACGCCTCCTTAATGATTTTCTATTTAATAGTTCTTTTCACATGGAAAGCTGAAGAGGCTTCTTAATGTTTAATTTTGTGCTGTGATATGTCCAAACAACTCCATTCTTACAGTCCTTTTGGATTTAGCACAGTTTCATATTGAATAATGTTTAAGTTAGTTTGCAGCTGATAGTGTATATTTATGGGTTCAGCATTAACAGTGACTGGAAATGCTTCACTGATCTGAAGGTAGTGTAACATTTTTGAGAATGCTTTTAGTTTAGATTCAGTTGCTGTCACTGAATATAGAATTACAAAAAAACAGTTTTCCATCTGGTGAAAACAGAAGGATTTTGGAACATTTTCTAATTGAATTGTAATAGAAAGTAAAAAAAGGTTTTGTGACAAAATATAAATAATTCTGAAATATTTTATTCAGTACCAGTTATTATCAATGATTATACTACAGTTTCTAAGCTAAAAATTATTTTTAAAAATGGAAAATCAGAATTCTTTAAAAACTGTCAAAGAGAACTTCTTGACTATTTCAAAAAAGTTTTTGAATCATAGAAATGAATTCAGACTGACCTTTCTTTAGGGCTATCAGGCATACATTTTTATCTGATGCCTTGGAATATTTATCCAACAAGGAAGAATGTAGATATTTGTTTGGTTTTCACAGAAATTCAAGTCAACTGCACACTTCAGTAATTTTGTTATGGCAAGAGCCTATCAGACTTACTGTAGAATTATTGACTATCTTTGCAGTGCATGCACAATAGACTCAATTTCTTGGGACTATTTCTGTGGATGAATATATAGGAATTTTTGCTTTTCTAGTAAAAAAGTTTTCATTTTGTCAAATTGCCATTTCTGGTTGGTGACAACATACATTGGATTTGTTAATGCTACTGGAAGTACCTTTTCTTTTCCGTTCACATCCTCCTTTGAAGCAATTAACCAGTCTAGCAGAGTTGGTTGCTTGATTTTCTCATTGTTTGCAGTCAACGTGACTCTGAAGTCAGGTAGTAAAAAAAGAGACAATGAGTGCTTCATTTAACGCTGTCAACATCAATTATACATAAGCTCCCTTTACCTAGGAAAGCTGAATGCTCAGACTTGATCTTAAAACTCTGGTCCCAAGAGAACAGGCAAACAGTCATTCTGCCCGGGATAATGATGTTCTATATAAAGCAACAAAAGGCTACCTGGATTTTCCTAATGCTATATTGTACAAATTTAAATATTGCTCAGGTTCAGGGAGGTTTTTCCACCATATGGAAACACTTGAAGGTATGCTTAGATACTTAGACGCTCGATGTTACGCCTTAGATTTAACTGACAACTCCCACTAGCTTAGTGGCAGTTCTGCATCTAAATCTTCCTGTATCATGCCCAAGCAATGCCTCATGAAAGATGATATGCATTAAAAAAAAAAAAAAAA
>WAAD01015315.1:2016-33626 GCA_013389945.1 Fregata magnificens | reverse complement strand
AAAAAAGACACTAATTAAAAAAACTGAAAAAGAAAGAGGAAAAAAAAGACCTTACAACTGAACTCTCTGTCTCTAGGAAAAAAAGAAAGAAAGATAGATATAAACTTAATTATTTTGATGCAAAAAAGGGAATGGTTCTGTTTAAAACATTTACGGCCAGAAATCTAACCCTTAGGATCTTTTTTGAAGCTGCTAAACCATTACAGATGCAGCCACCCATACCCAAAATAAACTCAGTGATAGCTTTTGAGACTGTGAGAGTTATGTCCTTAGGAAAGGATGATTTTTCTCTTTTTCTGCAAAATAGTTTGTAGTCAATTTAAATCTCCTCAGCTTGAAACTTACCAGAACATTGTGTCATGCCCAGTTACTGATTGATTTAATTATGCTCTGCAACAGAACTTGCCAATAAAACAAGGTGTGAGTTACTGTTACTGCAATAAGCTTGGAAATTTCAGAGACAAATGCAATGTACTTTACGTTTCTAGTCCACACACACTCATTACCTATTAATATTGGATGAAACTTCTCGACAAATGCATTGTCATGAACAGTCTGTTTCCATGGGTGTAATATCGGGCAGTTATGTCTAATACAAAGTTAATGTTTATCTGTTAAAAGAGTTGTACTACCTTAAAATTGATTCACATTTGTGTGTTGCAACTATATAGACATCTAACATCCTGCTGAACCTATCTGTGTATTCATGTGTACAATACAAACATTTTTGCTCCTTTAAGTAGGATTCTTACAGATATTGTGAACATTTTTTAGCTAAACATTGTTTTCTTCTTTATTCATGAAATGCTGAATATTTGGGAGTTTAAAAAAAATACTGTCCATTTCTCACTGTACTAGGGAAAAAATTGGGGTGTGTGTGTTAAATTCTGAGTGTTACTGAATGTATATTTCAAAAAGGGCAGTGCAGAGCATGGCAGGGCAGCAAAGGTAAGAGCAGAGCAAGGTGAAGTGAAGCAAAGAGATACATTTGAAGTTTATTTATAATTGTAAACAGGAAATAAATGAATAAGGTTGAAAACAGATAAATTATCTGCCCAGCCATACAGAAATGTATTGACAGTGCAGTATAGACACTTTATGTCAAGTATACTTCATTTTCCTCTGTCAAATCTAATCAATCATTTGTCAGTATATGTGATATTGCATTTCAGGAATGCAAACTGAATATAGATAAATTCACTATATACAGGAACACCATATATCAAAAGATGCACCTACCTAGCATGTTTAGTGAAATCATCGAAGCAGCGTCCTTCAACTGGAAGGACAGTGACAAATATTAAAAATGTACTGAGACAGAAATAGAAATACTTGAGCTTGTAACTGACAAAATATTATCCAAAAAACGCCCTGTGTCATCAGGTTAAGAATTTCACTCATTTCCTGAAGGTGTGAGTCCTGATCTTGCAGAGACTTAAGTACATCCTCAGAGAAGTCCCACTGGGTAGTCACGTAGAACTGATTGTAGTTGAATGAATCCTTTTTTTAGAAGTTACAAATAAATATGGCTGCCATAAGAACACTATATCCATCACTGGTTTATTTTGATATAGCTAGTCAGTACAAATAAGGTCTTCTTAAGGATGAAGATATGTAATGAAATAGGACCCAAGACCCTTGTGAAGGCTTATATACTCCCTTTATAATGTACAAGAGAAATTACATGCCTTGAAATGGGAATGGGAAGAGCAGGCTGCTAAGCGGAAGGCAAGCTAGGGCTCTTCTAGGCAAAATAGTTCTAAGAAGAAACGTCTGAGACTGTCATCCCTTCAGTTCCTGGAGCAACAGTTCCTTTCTCAGTGTCTGCGTTAAAGCTTGTCAGAAATGTAGGAAAAAATTGAATTTTGCCACTTCAGGATGAAAAGCCAAGTCAGGGTTGATTCCACTACAGAAATGAAAAGAGAAAAAAGAGCTGGAATATGGGTGTCACACAGGGCAGTTTTCCCTTCCCATTAATTCCTGTTGGTGCTAGCAATGGGCAATGGGGGATAATTCCCAGGACAGAGATCAGAGACTGTCCCTCCTAGCATGGTCCCTCTCTGTCCTCCCCCAGTCCTCTTTTTCTACAGTAGCAGCCACTTTCCCACACTCTCCAGCCCATCCAAGAGTGGCAGAAGCATGACCCAGCCTAATTTTAGGGGTCGGTGAAAGGCAAAACACATAGAAGAGCTGTGACAATTTTATTGCTATAGCAGTTGGTAATTAGACAACAGCTTACTACCCTACCTCTAGGATCCATGAAACCAGCATCCCCCAGGCATTCTCTTAATAGAGGGCCTGTTATGTATAAAACATAAGAATTATTCTACCTTTAATTGAAACAAAAAGTACTTATCAAATTTGGTATTTCTATCTGTGATGGAAAATAAAATCTTTAGCAATTTTTCAAGTACCCTGTTATTGGGTTACAGAATTGTGATTTGATGGCAAAAAATTTAGCCATTCTTGTTGCAAACTTGAATTGAAACAGTCAAAAATTAATCTTACTTTTGGGCTTTCATTTTCTGACCAAAGAATCAGTTTCAGGACATCTGTAGCTATTTCAGTTACTTCTTGTTAGTCCATATATATCAGTAAATCTAGCAATGAAAGTAATTAAGTAAATCTGTTGTGTTTTCTCTCCTTCTCCTTTCTGTCTTACTATCTTTTTTCTCAAAGTTATGTGACTATTAATGGGTGATTATAATTACATTTTATGGTGACTAGTACAACTACCACTGCTATAGTTTACTTTATTTTTCAGATGTGCTCCCTTTATAAGGATGAGAGAACATGACAGAATTTTGAAAGAAAATGTGAAAGCCCAGACACTTTTTTTCACACATGTGGGTCTTTGTCCCTGTTTGTAAAAAGTGCACTGGGTTTTCTGAAATATTTATTAAATTTCATTGTAGTAGAAAATACTCACAAGTACTTACTGGCTCAGGAAAATAATTTAAAATATGTACTAATTGAAATTTAAAACAGGAACTATTTGTTGTAACAATTCTGCTGAAGATGTGCAAAGTGAATCATTGTGCCACAGTTCTGTTTTCTCCAAAAGAAAGGAATTACCTTGTAAGAGAAATATCTATATTAAAATATAACACTTAGTTTGTTAAAAGGAAGAGATAAAGGACCAAATATTCATTGTTGCCTATCATGTTGAGGACAAAGGAGATGTTTTTCTTAAATAGCCACTTTTTCAAATGACCTGATTTTGTTTAATTTTTTTAATTCATAAACAGAAAAATGCTCAGGAAAATTTTTCCACACCAGGAAATATTGAATTCAACTTTTTTTACATAATTCTAATGCGAAAGGTACCCCATGATTCAAGTCAATCATAGAGTTTTTTGACGTATCTTTAACATTTTCTTCTTGAAATTGAATTTATAACAATTTACCACAAATACTGCCATAACACTGCGTGATTTTTATTGACAGTTTAATTCAGTCTTACAGAAAAAATATTAGGAACTGAAAGTCTGGAATAGAAGTGGTGAGGTTTGGGGTTTTTTTTCAAAAAACCATATGTTAAGCTTAATTAAATAAATTCAGTCAAGATGCACTATTCTATATACTGCTCTGCAGTACAGTATTGTAACACATGATGTTTTCACAGGGATGAAATTCCTTGCTTTGGATTTCATGTGGACTGTTGCAATGTCCATTAGCTCTTTTTCAGCTGAAGTGTGATTTTTACTCTCAGTAAAGAAAACAGGAAGGTTAAAGTAAACAAATAGATCAAGATGAATAGATTGTATAGCAAAGTGCCAAAAGAAAGGAAGGGATTACAGTTCTTGTGCTTTTGAAAATTACTAGATTATATGGACTGGCAAACAGAATAATCATTTGCATAGCTGTCTCACATATGATTATGCCTCAGATGATTTATGTAAGGCCTTGACAGGCTACAGTGATGAGCATGCTAGAAATACGATAGATGGATGAATGGAAGGTACTCAGTGAGGGGAATGTGAATTGGAAAGTCAATATCAATTTGAAAATCAATCAGCAAGACTAAGACTGCTCAGTTTGTGTGCACAAAATACTGGGCTAAGAGCTGTCTATGAAGGCAAGGTGGAGATTTCCGAATCCTACAGAAAATATTTTCTCCGGCAGCATTCAAATGTCTGCAATAAAACGTGTGATTCAATTGTTTATAGCTTGGGAAACCACAATCTTTTCTATACCAGAACCTTTTGTCCCATTGCCAGGAGCCTGCCCCATCTATCTAGGGTTTAGAGGAGACTCATTTCCCTTTCAGCAATATGAGAAGGGCAGGGTGGCTGTAACTCCCTGACCTCTGGCTGAGAACCCCACCGCAAGCCAATTCTTTAGATAGCTGTTTTGGTGGAGATACTTGGATGCCCTCGTCTCTGTGCCACTTTGAAAGTATTAGCAAGAGAAAAAGCCCCATTGTTCTTTTTCCAAAAACACCAAAATATGTAAAGCACTGTCAGAAAACTGCACCTATTCATACAGAAAACTACTTAAGGGCAGTAATTGTCTCTCAGTGGTTTTGTACAGCCTTGTACTATAGGACCACACTGACTGTAGCTTTTAAGATTACCTTTAATAGAATGCATCCAAAAATATATTAAAGAGTATTAGGGTTAAAAGCCAAGAGCTCTAAACTTAGGACATATCAGAATTAATGCTGATAAGACTTAATTTAGGGCATACATCATTTGTTCATTAAAAAGTATACTATTTCTGATCGATTCCCAGTTTTTTCATTGCTTGGGAAGGCTTATGCTCAGGATATGAGAAACAGCTCAGTATTTCATTCCACTCCCTTTGCTCAGGGTTCAGCACCATGCTTTGTTTACTGCATACCATTTAACTGAGCCTCTGAATACAGAATTATTAATATTCTCATGAGTTTTTCTATGACACTTACTGCTATAGTATTTGAACTTGTCAAAGCAATAATGTATTCATCTTCTTGGTATTTTTGTGACATGAAATGTTATTATTCCCATTTAATAGACAGGGAAGTAAGATCCGTGTGTACTTTTTTCAAAAGATTACAGTCATTTCAGGTGCCCAACTGAAGATGGCCTGTGTCGTGGTTTAACCCCAGCTGGCAGCTAAGCACCACACAGCTGCTTGCTCACTCCCCCCACGGTGGGATGGGGGAGAGAATCAGAAGAATAGAAGTGAGAAAACTCATGGGTTGAGATAAAGACAGTTTAATAGGTAAAGAAAAGCCATGCACACAAGCAAAGCAAACCGAGGAATTCATTCACTGCTTCCCATCGGCAGGCAGGTGTTCAGCCATCTCCAGGAAAGCAGGGCTCCATCACTCATCACGGTTACTTGGGAAGACAAACGCCATCGCTCTGAACGTCCCCCCTTCCTTCTTCTTCCCTCAGCTTGATATGCTGAGCATGACGTCATATGGTGTGGAATATCGCTTTGGTCATTTGGGGTCAGCTGTCCCAGCTGTGTCCCCTCCCAACTCCTTGCGCACCCCCAGCCTGCTCGCTGGTGGGGTGGGGTGAGAAGCAGAAAAGGCCTTGGCTCTGTGTAAGCACTGCTCAGCAGTAGAGAAAACATCCCTGTACTATCAACACTGTTTTCAGCACAAATCCAGAACATAGCCTCATACTAGCTGCTATGAAGGAAATTAACTCTATCCAACCAAAACCAGCACAGCCTGATTTGTTAGACAACTTACTGCCTCACAGCATTATTTGTCCAAAGCACAACTTGTGTGTAATTCAATAACAGATGTAGGAGCATAGTATTTCTGAGAATCAGATATGAAATCTTTGTGGACACTGAAAATAACATCCATTTGAAAATCAAGTTCTAGGTGACTTATCTAACACTACATTAGGACATTCTCATGGAGATGGGGATAAATCCATTTCTCCTAGGCAGTTCTAGCTGTCTAAACCGTAAATCCTCCTTTCTTTTCCTAGAATTCTTTGCTTCATGTTTACACAATAAGTAGGGGAGGAGTTCCTATGACAAAACCCTAGCATATTGCAGGGAACAGAGGTAGAACTGTTAGGCTGAGGAGAAGAGGATGAGAAAATGAAAAAGTGCACATACCGTACTTCCAAGAGGAGCTTCAGGAACTTCAGGATGCAGCAAAAAGAATGATTAAAAAGGAAATTATAAGCTTACAAGGTCCATTGTGTTTGTTTTCATAAAGGATAGGTAAACAGAACTAGAATGAGAAGCATGCAGAAAGAAGCTACTTTCACAGACACTCACAAAAGTAGAAGGCTTCCTTCTCTTGCTACAAGAACACAAGGAATGCATTCTTCACATTTTTAGTATGGAAAACATGCCACTTACCCCTCCATATCGCCTGAACATCCATCAAGCAGTGTTTGTATACTAAAATGGAATCTCCTTCCCAGGGACTTTCCAGTATTAAACACCTTTCCTGCTACAATTATAATGAACTTACTGTCTACACTATGTTGCTGGCATTCCTTGCATGCTAAAGAGCACATACACAAAGGTCTGTAACACCTATTGATCACAGTGGTAAAAACGTACAGAGTAGCTCGGTGCTCTGTGGATCACAATCTTATTTTACTTTCTGTTCAGAGAGCCAGATACAACCCCAGTGTGGGCAGGAGGAGAAAGTGAGGAGTTGACCAGCCAGTTCTCTTTATAGCATTGACTATAAAGCTAACACGGTAACAACAGGGAGATACTATTAAGGGTTCCTCAGGACCTCTCTCCTTGGTAGACAGAAATTCGCATCTGGCTTCCCAATTTTAAGATGCATTTGCCGTCTTTAATTCATCTTCTGTTTGTACTTTAGATTTTTTCCTAAATCAAAATATTCCCAAAACATAAAGGCTTCCAAATGGAAATACCATACGTCTCTAAATGTCAGCTTATTTTCATCTATCCTGGCAGACTCCAAGTTTTGGAGTCTGATTTGAGTTATATCAGTATTATACAATTCGGAATGCATGTGTATAACTGTTTCACCAAAGCCACTGTAATTTGTACTGAGGGATTATATCTAATGAGGTCACCAGACTCTCTTCTATCTTTTACAATTTTAAATCAAGTTGTCAACTTTTACAGTTTCCCATGCTTGAAGTTTTTAATGTAGGTGCTAAAACCACAAAAGTGATTTCCTGAAGACTGCAAATAGTCTTAATGTAGTTGGTACTATAAATTAGAAGTGGGCTTTGCTAAAACTGTTAGCATAGGTAATCAATCCATATCCCATAAGAGGGGATCTTGCTTGTTTGAGGGCTAGTAACTTTTTCTAAAAATTCAGTGTAATCTAAAGACATAATACTACCTACTATGCTGGATATTCTTCAAAGCTGCCTAGGTGCATCAATTTTTATGGGAGTTGGTTTACAAAATCCTTAGACATTTTTTGAAAGTCTAAACAATTTTTCACTCCTACAGTGTCCAAAAAATCATTATTGCAGTGAGGTATTATGAAGGTTCTGCTCTCCTAAATTTGCAAAGCATCTAACTCAAGCAATGATGCTCAGTAGTTGATATTACTAAAATTCCCATGTCACGTAATAGATACAACCCAGAATATGGGCCTGTTAGCTTCCTTCCTCTAGGTTATACTTCCCTAGACCATCCAAAGGTGCTCTTTCTAATGCAGCCCCTGAAAGGCATTTTAACAGCTATAATGAAAAAGATGCTTTCTTGCTTTAATTAATACATGTGCATAATTTCAAAAATGACTTAGTTGTTGCTTTCATTAGTGTAATTTTTTCTGGTCATAGTGAACACTGCCTATGCAATTTTCCAATTAAAATTACAATTCTGTGACTGTAATTGAAGCTTTATCTACTGATCCATCAATTCAGTACAGAAAAGGATCTGAATGTTATAGCTTGATTACTTTTTCCTAAATCGCCATCAAGGTTACATATTCTATTCTAAATATATCTGCACAAACCTATGTAAAAGAGATTTCCTTATTATTTACACAAAATGTAAACCAATTACACAACAGCACATGTACAGTACCTCTCAAAAACTAAACCCATTTTCCATCTTTAGAATGTGTACCTCAGATCAGCCTCTCAAGTATGCCTTAGAGGGCAGTCCATGTTAATTTTTTTTTCCTTTTTTTCTCAGTTGACAATACATTGACAAAAAAGGGTAAAATTACTTAGTTTTCCAAACCCAAATATTTTATTCATAAATCCAGCTAGTCTAATCAGTGCCATTCTGTACGGTTTTCCATTTTTTTCTCTCCTCAAATTTACTAACACTTGGAAAAATATTCAAGCATGTAGATTTTTGACAAAACTGGGAGTTGTTGAGTGCTTGCGCTTAGGTCTTTATCATTTGATGCACTATGTAACAGAGAAGCCAGAGTGCAAATAGCTCATCAGGGCCTGAGTCATGTCATAAAGCTGAAATGAGCTCCTTGTTGCTTGGGGTTCTCCGTTCAAAACAACTGTCTGTTTATTTATTTATTATTTTGCACATAAACTTACAAAAACAGGAAAACATCTTTCCCTTACTGTAACTGCAAAAATGCCTTTTGGGGGTTTTCGTCAGAAAGAACACCTTTAGGTGATCTTGGGAACTGTATCCCAGAGGAAAGGAGCAAATAGCTTATACTATTAGTAGTACTAGTGTTTTGATATGATCACATTTCAGCATTCAAGACCCTCTGACAGGTACTGTAAATAGATTCATTTTTAAAGAATATGAAAAGTATGATAGGTATTGTCTGTAAGGAATTGGAAGATGATAGATTGTGAGAGAAATATGAATTAAAATAGGGAGTTTTTAAAAAGAATGAGTTTAGCACCCAAAAAAGTAATGGTTCCATAATCACGAAGAACAATATTTCGTAAAAGTTCATTAGTGAAATAGGGTGAGACAGAAGACAGAAATAGAAACAAAAAATATATGTATATGATGATATATTTTTATTTTATTTTACATAAATAATATAAGATACGATATGTACATAAATATGATTTGATATATACATATATTTCTCATATATATGAGAAACATAGAGGAGGACAGATAATAGTCAGTACAATAATAATTAGAAAGGATGAAATTCTGAAAACTGATAAGAGAACATAAGGATACTAGAATAATTCCATGGCTGAGAGAACTACCTAAGAGCAACATTCATTACAAGCTAGATATGACAAAATTATTAATAACAGTTATTCAGTAAATGAAGAAAGAAAACATTCATTAAGTACCCCTGCTTAGTATACCAACCAAGAAAGAAGTGAAATGAGAAAAATGAAGTATAAGCTAGCTCTGTAGTGACTGAGAAAAATGTCAGGCACTGTCTATTATCAATTCACAAAGAGCAAAGTGGGGAAAGGGAACGAGATTATGGTTCCAAACTCTGCAAAATGACAATACTGAAACAACATACTGTTGAAAAACTGAGACTCCATGTTGTTTCCAGAGATTCTTCCAGAGTAACTTAAAACTGCTGTCTTACACAAGTCCAAGTTAAATTCTCATCTTTGTGGTGGCAACAGAGCCTGCCTCCTGCTAAGAGGACCTGATGTCTGTATCTTGTCTCCCTGCGAGGTAGTGACTTCATTTTCCAGAAGAAATGTGAGAGTGTATTTTACATTTTAGGATATAAAACTGGTGGAAAATCACAGCACTGCATACTGCTAAACTTCAAGCATCATCTACCATGAATAAATATATTCAATTAAGATAATATTCAAGAGTCCTTAAAAATTGGCTGGGGAAATGTCTGTTCCTCTGATGTTCATTTTAATAAATCTCCAAACAAGAAAATTCCAGCAGCTTGAAGAAATGTTAATCTGCCGTATTCAGTAGCTGGTAAGCCTTATATCAGTCCTAAGCAATAATGGAAATGCTGGTATAAAATTCACTGATAAGAAATTCAGTGATAGGAATACAATTAATGCCAGCCAAAATGATTTTACATAAATCAGATCTAGTCAAATAAACCTGATTCTAATGTTTGATTGATAACAAATTTGGCTGAAAAGGTAAATGTGCAGATGTTGTATGCTCACACCATGATAGGCATATGACACAGTGTGGCCCAGAACTCTGATTAACATTACACAAAACCAATAGATCACATCATAAGAAATTGATCCAACAGATGGATCTCAGGGGAGTACGTGTCAACTGGGAACGAGCACTGAATATGTGTTTCCAGTGGAGCTCCACAGGGATTAGTTTATTTAACATTCAACTTTTATGCAGCATTCTTAGCAATGGTCCAGAAATAAACAGAAATCATGGATAAAATTGATGAATGATGCACAGATTGGAGCAATGGGTAATAAAGATGAGGACATGGAAATGGTGTTGATGCTTGATTTCTGAGTAAGATGGGCCCACTTACACACAGCCAGATTCAACAGAATCAAATAAGAAGTCAAATGTCTTGTAGCAGGCAGTGCAGGAAATTTATACAGAAGACAGGGTTGTAAAATGAAAATCAAGATTCCAGAGAGGATATAAGAGCCATAGTGGACAAATAACTTAATGTCTCTTGTCAGTGAGATGCTGTGGCAAAAAGACTAATAGGAAAAGCAGAAGCGAGACACTGTGATTTTCTCTCTGTTATAAGATTTAGAGAGGTTCAATATTGGAATGCCATTCACAATTCTTATGCTCCCCCTTTTTAAAATAATGGTGCAAAATTTAACCATTTGCACAGAATTCACTGAAGTGCCACAAAAAATATGTGAATAATGGAATTCTTAAAGCTTTTGAAAAGGAGGCTTAAGTGCTTGTAAGAACAAGATGGAGATGTGAGCTGATTACAGTGTAGCTGTATTTCCATGGAAAGTAAATAACGGGGATCAACAGGCTCCTTAATTTAGTAGGTGAAGGCATTTGATTTTGTTATATCCAGAGCTAGTGCCTAGAAGCTGAAATCAGCCAAATTCAAATCAGAAACAAGGCAAAATATTTAGCAGCTGGTGTAGGAAAGATAGTTATAGAAAGATTCTAAATAGGAATGTTCTTACTATGAATAGCCTCTTTCTTGGTCCAGTTCCATCTATTTTTCTTCCTTTTCTCCCTTCTCATCATTTTCTTGAAATGCTGAAAGGTTCCATCTGGGTAGATATTCATGTATTTCCATCCTTATTAAAATAATAGAAAACAAAGTTACCTAGAAAGCCAAATCAAACTAATCTTTAAGGTAAGCTGCTGCAACTCAGATGTAAATGTTGGAGTTAATGGTGACAAACTTTTAAAACCAACAAGCAGTTTTAAACATATTGAAAAACATCAGCATGTGAATTCTGAACATATTTAAGCAAGAAGATGAATACTTGATGGATGCTTTGGGATAGCAAGAAGGTAAAAATATCGACTTTTAATTAATTTATGTTAAAAAGGTAAGACAAAACTGTATTTCTACGGCACTATGAATTGTTTTAAAAGTGCTGGAGGAAATTCTCCTTNACCCCATTCTTAATGTATAACTTAACCCTAAACATAGACTGAGCCTTAGGCAAGGTCCCCAGGCAAAGTGTCTCACAGCAAAGTTCTCTACACCTTACACTTTCTTTTCATAGCCCCTTTTCCAGCCTCACTCCGGCTGCACCTCTGGCTTTTTTCTCTCTCTTAATCTTAATCCTAATCCTAACTCTAACCTTAAATCAAAAGTACCCAAAAGCAAAGTCAGTACAAGGTGACGCAAAATAACTCCTGAACACTCTTCATAATTAAACAGACATTTTCTTATTTCAAAACCTTGCTCATAGACTTGGGGGATTATTTTGGTATCGTTGCTATTTTAGATCAACAGCTCTACACATCGTCATGAAAAAAATGATTTATTATTGCACTGCTTAGACAATATGATCAGGGTTTGAGACACACTGTGACAGTCTTTTTCCATT
Source organism: Fregata magnificens (assembly GCA_013389945.1). Classification (NCBI taxonomy): domain Eukaryota; kingdom Metazoa; phylum Chordata; class Aves; order Suliformes; family Fregatidae; genus Fregata; species Fregata magnificens. The sequence goes on along the minus strand of WAAD01015315.1, from coordinate 21,777 downwards.
CTTAGAGGTGGCAATTACACAGATAGTTCATCCTCATATCCTGTGAATATTTAATCTCAGGTTACAAATCCATACTGAAACATTGACTGTGACTTCATGCAGAACAACAGTCACTAGAAGCAACTCCTCAAAACAATATCATCACATACCCTAGCATAGCATTTGTTGTCAATCAGAGAGGTAATCCTTATTCAAGTGTTTACTGGTAAAAATACAGAAATGTTTCTCAGTTTTAGAGAAATTCTGTTCTGGAAAACTTAAGTTCTTTTATATTTTCTGGTCTCAGTTTACCTTTAAACATTGACTCCTCAGAAATTGCTGACAACAGTGAAGAGACCAGTGCTTTTAGTGAGAGCAAAGTCAGACCAGTGTTCGGTGAAGAAGGTTGGAGAATTTTCTAACAAAATTTGTCCACACTGAATCTTCTTACCAAAGTCTTCCAGTTTCAGTCTTTAGCTGGAAAAGTTCTCTCACATTCCATATGTAATTTCTGCTCATAGTGAGTCTATCATCTCAAAAATTTTGTGATGAGAGGAATCAGACTCGTGAGAAACTGAAGCTGCAGATCTCAGATCCTCATCTAATTCATGAAAAGAAGGCACTTGTGTTTGTTTCCTACATATTAATGAATACTAGTGGCTATTCTATGCTCCAGTGTGCCTTTTCTCTGTGGTTTGGTTTTTGGTTTTTGGTTTGTTGGTTTGGTTTTTTTTTTTAAGCCTGTGACATGTATGATTTCTGAGAGCTTCAGAATAGGATGCACCTTGAAATCATCAGAATTTTAGTGGCACAAAAAGAGCATCTTCCTGTCTCATTTTCATTATGATTTGCATTTGAAAATCACTGTCAAATTTTTACAGAATGAAAAGTTATCACTTATAAGCCCGTAATGTTTTTTTCATCTGCAAGGAAGGTGTTTTCTGCCTTTTTTTTTTTTTTTTGCATGCCGTTGAATCCATTCTTCTTAGAAAAGGTAAGATGGCTCTTTCCCATTTAGTGTCTGCTATCCTACATTTTTTGACCTATGTTTGACATGATGAACCGCAATTGAATGAAGCATAATTATAACGGATTCTATGCCTGTTGTTTAAAATAGAATTATTACCATGACAGTGCACCCTGAAGAAGTAGAAACCAAGAATGAGGGTAAGCCTGAGCTTACACTGGGTGCTGCTTGGTGTCTGCTTTAGGATGAACTGAGTCACTCTTCATGCTCTGACACACATAAAGACCAGAAGCACCATTTAACTGCCAGCTGAAATGCCCTACAGTATTTGATATGGGGATGACAGAGATGACACAGGATTTAAGAAAGTTTCATAGCTCTGTGGTTGTAGGATCTGGATGCTTGTTGGGATACCCTGGACTGCCTCTATTGGCACTAGATGAATATGTTTAAGCAACTGAGCTGAGCCCTAGATCTCCATTAATTTCATTAACTGAAGGTCAATCACTTACTGCACATGTGGATACTTACCAAAAGACTCTTACATTTAGGAGTCTCAATTTGGAAACAAATACTGATTCAAATCACTATTACCATGAAATCACCAGCCTGTTTATATTAAATGTGTAAAAGGTGAAACATGTTTGATACATACAAATTCCTTCAATGAGTCCCAAAATCTTTTGTGTATGGAGCCAGGGACTGGGAGGTGGACAGAAGATTGACTGTCTGAGCTACATCTGTAGGTAAAGTCTTATCCAGGTCTTGCAGTCCTGAGAGTGAGCTCCTGATGAAAATGGAAACCTCATGGGATAAGCCTGCCTATTTGTGTCAAGGCCCTAGTGAGCATTCACAAGTGGATATTTCAGAGTGAAAATCCCTCCCTCTTTGGGGAGAGGTCAGACATGTGATAAGACCCTCAGAAGGTATGCCTTGGTGTTAGTATTCTCAGCAACAAACAGCGAGTCTTTACTTCTAGAACTGTGTTAGGATGTTTTAGTGACATTCTTGCACAAAAAAAAAAAAAAAAAAAAAAAAAAAAAAAAGTTTGTTTACTCCATTTTGTTCTGAGAAATTATGGACCTTTTTTTTTTCCAGGAAGAAATCAATGTAAGTCAACTTTCATGGAAAACCTCTCCTGGTACAAAATTAATGCTTACAGTTTGGCAAAATAGTAAGTGAAAACAGAGTCTTACAGTGACAGGCTTTAAAGAAATGTAACTATATAGCCATCAGTACTTCATGTACTTCATGTACTTCATAAAAAGAGTGTAATGCATTAAAAGCTAGTGGGAAAGGGAATGTTAGGATACAATCCCATTTTTATAAGTCCCTTTCATTCTAAAGTTACTGTGCATAAGAGAAACTGATTCATATGAGTTCTTATTTGCTGTTCTGGTGTTAGCAGATTCGCTGAATTGTATTTAAAACTCACTATTTTTGGTTCCACACAGATAATGATACTATGCAATTGCTTTTCTAAGCATTGCAGCTATAGACAAAATTCAGTTCTGTTACACAATTCTCTATTTCATGTTTCTTCTTGAAACATCAACTCATGGAGTCTTGAATTTGTGAAAATTGCCACTACCTTTGAATCAGCATCATATCCTTTATAAAAATATAAAAGTGGACAGAACTGTGCACTAACAACTAAACTGTCATTGTTGAAGAGAATGGTTTGAAAAGCCTTCTAGCAATTGCAACACTGCAATTGCTAAAAAATAAGACTATAAAACATACTGTGATTGATTAAGGCTGAGGCTGAATTGGGAGACACATGAGACATCTAGATATTGCAAAAATTGTGCTTGAGACTTGTAATATTGAGTTTTTAATAGTGTTTTCTGTAGGCTTAATAATTCTAAATGAATTAATTAGGTGTATCACAGATCAATTAGTAGAAGTCTAGTTGAAAATCAAGCAGATTCTTTATAGATCTACACTGGGAAAATGTGCACACATATTTAAAAGCAATTTTCAAATAAACTCCAGCTACTTTTGTGCATGCAAATTTCAGAATAATTGGACGTCAATAATGAACACTTTTGTGAATACTTTATGTTAGAATACTTCAGTGAGTGTGTGAAAAGCCTCTTTTTTTTTTATTTTGTCCTTCTAGAAAAGAACAAAGACTGACAGTGCAAAACAGGTATTAAATTGACATATAAGAATGTGACAAAATAAGTTTTAATAGTAATGAAGACAGCATAAGAATTTTAGATAACTCTGCTCCTGACTCAAAATTCATTGGAAATAAATGTTAACTTTGCATTAAATGTTGGTTTTTTTAGCAAGGTCATAGTGAGCAGATGCAAACATATTTTATAGCATTAAAAATAGAAGAGGCAGAAGAAGCTTTGAGGTTTACGTCCAGAGTAAAGAGAAACAAAGGACCCAACATAGGAATTCTTCAGAAAAATGTTGCTACCATAACTACCAAGCACAGTATGCACACAAAAGCAAAATGACTCAGGATGACACATCTGTGGAAGTAGAATTTCTGAGATATCGTTACTCATGTCAACTGTATTTTTATTAATATATTAGCCTGAATGCATTTGTGAAAACTATGAAATAAAGTTAATGTTCTGGCAGCTCTAAAAAACCCCCACCTAATGTCTAGTTTCTAGTAATTTAAGAATCCCAGCATAAGAAACAGATGGCAAAATAGCTCAATATCCTTTGGAAAATCTTCCGTTAGCATTAAAAGCTACACCTGCTGAAATGTGTGATCTTACTTTAAATGTAGAAAAGCATTAATAGGAATGTACAACAGTGTGGTTATATCTCTTAATTGGTATACCCTAGTGGAAACAAACATGCTAATTAAGCGATCATCCTGATTATAAGAGCCTGATAGGAATATACAGTGCTGGGAGACATCGGTTTCTATTTCAGCGATCGCTTTAAAAATAGTCATAGTAAGATGCTTGAAATATTTAAATCATATAAAGGTAAATGACTCATTACAGAGCACAGAAAGAGCATGAAGGGAAAAGGACTGCAGCAGAGAATTCGTGACACAGAACAAAGTTGCAGCCTCAGTTTCCTCTATAGGGTATTGTGGACAATACCAAATAGTCACTTTGATTTGACTAGGTTTGTCATTTTTCTACTCATTAGACAGTGAAATTCATTACATTCAATGTATTTTCTGAACTCTTTTGGTTTAAGGCTTTACTTTAATCCAGGTGCTAATCTAGAAATTGATTTCAAAGTTCTTGTTCAAAGCTCCTACTGGAACACTAATCTGGAACTCTTGGTTCAAATTCTTCTTGTGCTCCTTTGGGGTTTTGCAATAGCATTCAATGAAGTTTTCCTCCATACTCAGACATGCTCCAGTCACACCAAAAACATTTCTTCAATTTTAGAAGGCTGGTACTGTCAGACTCAAGGTAGCTGGTGGGTACAACTGAATGAGAGAGGCATTACAGCTTCCAGACTCCTGGTCTTCAAGTACAGCCAATTCTGACAACAAAAGAAGTGTTTGAGTCCTTGACACCTTCTGGTCTACTTGTGACTCCAAAGAGAGGGAAGTAAAATGAAAGAAAATTCACTTGGATATAGAGAATAGGGCTAGAAACCAAAATGCTGAGTATCTTCTCAGGGAAAGCCTTTTTCATCGAACTGTAGACCATTTCCTCTAGTCAAAGCCGATGAGGGCTAACAATGACAACAGTTTGACTGAAGTGCATACTTTGATTTGAACCGTACGGTTGAGGACAAGATCAACATTTATCTGATTCTTACAATGGCATGTCTAGATGAACTGAATAGATGACAGAAACCTACAGGAAATTACAAATGCTGTCACAGGATCATACAGCATATGGAATGAGGACTGGAACAGAGGAATACTTCACATGATGCATTAGGAACTGCATTTGGAGATATGCTTGTTCCTAGGAAAAAAAGGAAAAAGAGTCAAAATGTATAGTTATTGCTAATTTTTAATTAAGAGCCTATTAAGTGCAGTATTTTGTAGGAGGTTAAACATACTACCACAAACTCAGTCTTAAACTCACATAGAACCAAGAGAAAGAGGAAATTTCTGCAATATTGCTAACAATATTAATCACCTGCTACTAAAAAAAAATCCAGCAACTAGCACAACATAACATTTCTGATAACAGTTTTATTCCTTACTATAAATAGAGGAAAATAAGTACAGCTCTGCTTAGCCTTTTCTCTGTTATGTGTCAACAAATAATAAAAAGAATTGTATTGATATCCAATACCTCACAAAACACTTAGCTCTTACTTTTGTGGTCACAAGCAATAGAATTTTTCATTAGCTGGCATAAAATATAACCTTTTCTTTTTTTCAAGTTGAATGAATAGAGTAAGGCTCTAAGAATCCCAACACTTTTCTTTGGCAGCTCCTTTCCAGTCCTACTCCAGCTGCACCCTGGGCTTTATAACTATTTGTCTCAACCCTCACCCCAATGCTTTCCTGAACTGTAGGAAACCCACTCAGTACAACTTGAGCTTTTGAGAATCTGCTGGAAGCTTCTTCTTTAAGATTTCAGGCATAATTTGCTATAAATGAGATCTGAGTCTTTATATTTCTACTTCATTTGTCTGGTATTTCTATTTAATTTAAGGGTAGTGGCAATAGATGAAAACACAAATACAAATACACAACAACTTACTGTTTGGTTACCAGTATTGGCATATAGAATATAAGATACACTATGTATGAGACTGCAGAGATAGGGGATTACTCTCTACTTGAGTAAAAGGGTGAAAGATGTCTGAGCACAAAATAGTTGCTGAATCACCAGAATTAAAAGGAGTCAGGTAATAAAAATGCAGAACAGAAAAGAACCAAACAACCCTCCCTGCTATCCTTGTTTTGTAATTGCATATAAGACCTGAAGAAGTCCATAATAGCTTTGAGGTTCCTTTTCTGAACTTCAGGTCTGGAAATCTCCCTGTCGAATTTTTGAGTGTTTTCCTTAAAAAGTATTCCGACCACTGAGTGATCAGATTCCATCAGTCATTCTTAATGTGATTTGTGACCCCTTGACTTTACAGCATATGTAGGTATAAAGGTACATGTGTGTTTGTCTCTCTCATGCGTATACCTATACGTATAGGTATATGTATATACAGAAAGTTGAAGCTCTGAGAAGTTAAGTATACCATACCTACAATTTAGGAGTACTAAGCCAAACAGTGCAGGAAAGAAAAGTCCTACAAGTGCATCTGTGCTGATAGCTTGTGCGTTTCATTCCAGCCTGTTGCAATGTAAAATGTCTGACTCTTCCAGCATACCTAAAAGACAGGGTTTACAATGAAAACACCACAGACCTTTGGTACACATGTCGGTAGCAGGACAACAGGGCACTTGCTGTAATAAGAAAACCAACTGAAGAGACTCCTTGTACAGCTGAGTGGTGGCACTAGAATTTTCAGTGTTCAGATATAATTAGAAAACAGCTGTGAAGGAAAATCAATTGTTCCTGGTCGTCAATGGCTAATTTTCCACAATCAGAATAGAGAATGCAATATGACATCTTTGAAATGAGCAAGTAATTGTTTCTCCTTTGTTTATTGTTTTAACTTTTCTCTGTTTATTTGTGCTAGCTATCCTTTACTTGCTTCAGGACTACTCTTAAAAATCTTAGATTCTCCTAATTATACTTAAACCTTGTTTAGCTGTAAAAAACTCTTTAAAAGAGTTCTTTAAGGTGATGATTTGTGATTCATGAAGGAAGAGTTGAACAAATGCTTATAAATTACTCTGTGATGGTTTTATAATGAAAGACTTGCTAAATGAAAAAAGTTGAATCCCATCAATGAAATTGCACACTTATTAATATTAATAAGTATTTGACCCATGAGAGGACTAAAGTCATCAGATTCTATGTCCTGATCTTTGAAGTGGCTTTGAGATACACCTGTATTGTAATATGCTAATTTTCTTTTTGTTGACATTACCATGAAAAGGGTAGGAGGTGAAGACAATTGTGTCCGTCACGTAGTGTGAGTAACAGATTGCAGGAGGCACCTCTGCAATCCAAATCATGAGATCAAATTACAACGGGTTTGAATTCTGGCAGGAAAATATGAGTTTTAAGTTATTATTGTTTGTATTATACCAGTGCTGTTAATACTGATTTAATCTTACATAGTGACAGAAATTGAAATTCCAGGAGCGATAGCTGTGCTGAACTGTTTTGAGCATGTAAAATGGTGTGGTGTTCGATTAAATCACCCTCGATTCATTTGTTTATCTTATTCTGCACTGTAAATTTAATCTCTCATTACATGATTTGGATCCTAATTTACATGGGGTTCGAGGCGGGAAAGCAAAACGCACGTATTTGCAGCAATATTCCCCGTGACCCCTTCTTAGTTTGAGGAAACGGTCGCTCAGAGAGACAAATGCTCCTGTGAGTGTGTGTTACAGGAGCCTACACAACTCTTCAGGGCAAAAACCGACACCGCTTTTGTTGTGTGTTTGTACGATGCTTAGCCCAATGAGGACCTGATCAATAATTTGAACCCTGAGGAGCTACTTCCGTGCAGCCGACTACTGAGACAACCATGTTAACAGCTCTTTGGGAGCAGTCCAGGAGCAATACCGTGCCCATTGCGCTGTGCTGCTGTCGCAAAGGCTTCCTGCTCTGGCAGGGGTAGCAGCTGCCAGCACCGGAGCACTGGCTTTTGGCGTTAACACCCAGCTGCATGCTGTAAAACTGCGCTCACCTCTGGAGGGTAAGCCGAGGCACAGGCTCATGCAGCAAGTGTCTCTGAATCACATTTTTTACCTGCCTTCCTTGGTCATCAGGGCTGGTGTGCAGACAGGGCTGTGATTCTGCCTTCAGCACTTAAGTCAGATGCCAGGGCCCCAGACCTGGACCTATTTTGTGTCATTATTTTTAAATTAGCTTGTTCATTTAACGGCTGTAGACAAGATTCTGCTAAACACAGGCATTCTGAAAAAGATATTTAACTACAAAGGTGCGAAAACCACCTTGTAGAATAATAAGAAGGACCTGCAGGTCCCATATTTCTTTGGTAAAAAAGCAAAATCTTTTCACAGCCTCCAAACTAGTCTGCCAGAAAATTTCCTCTTTGTGGCTTTGGGCTTCATATAGGAAATATTATTGTAACAGCATTCATTTAAACAGAGTATATTCCTTCAGAATTTTGGGGTAGCATAATCTAGAGAGATGCATAGAATCCAGACAAAACAATAAAATATTTTCAGAGTAATAGTGAGGACAGATATACTGCCGTCGGTGAGTTTCTACCTAGGAATTTTAAGAGACTATCTTTCCTTGGCAGGATGCATAGAAATCAGTGAAATAAATCTGAGGCAGGATCTATTCATTTACTCACAATAGTGGGACTGACTTTAGAGAGCACATTAAACACTGGCAGTGGAGTTACTTTTTGGATAAAATATCTAAATGTCTACTCTCCTACTTAGGGCAATTTTGCATTACTGGTAATTCTGTAACTGTGATGCAGTTTCTCCTAATTTACACCAACATAGATGAAATGAAGATGAGGGTCAAATGGTTTCACAGATCAAGTAATTTATTTCCCTGTGGCAGCTTCAGAGTCAGACCAGGTGGATAGAGGCCGAAGGTTGCATCATCCAGCAGTTCAGTAACCTCTCTTAAACGAATCTGGTGATCTCAGTCCTGTTCCCAGGGGATAAATGTCTCCTGACAATAAGCAAGCAAACAAACAAACAAATAAATAGAGAAGTGCCATCACAACTGGCACTCTTGCTGAGAAGTCTCTATGAAGGGGTCAAACAGTAAGGCCGAGGGCTGAAGGGACACAGACAACCTTATACCTTCTAGGCAGTTTCTCAAGTTGAGGATAGCTAATGAGGCATCAGTGTGGCAGGGAAGGTGGTGGAGCTGCCCACAATTCTGTCTCTATGACCAACAACCTTTTATGGACATTGAAGTTGCATGGAAATTCCTTTCAAGATGAAAACTGAGCAGAAAGAATTTTCTAAATGAGTGAAAAGAGCTATTTGAAATGCTCAGTATGAGGTGAGTGAATTGTTTACCTGATTGGCAAACTATGGACTAACGTGAAGGTTAAAAATCCAGAGAGTGCATTATTTGCAGGAACAACAGTGGCTTTGGGAGCGTGAACAGGTGATAAGCAGTGGCAGAAAGTGGTTCTCATCTGCAGAATTTGAAAGAGAATTTATTAAGACAGTGTTTTGCAATTAAAAAAAAATCCTGTAGAGTAAATATGCAACAGAAGAGGGTAAGAAACAAGAAACTGTCCTGATGGCTTGCAGTGAGGGATGCAAAGAAGGGAAAGGGTTCAAACAGGTATGATATGGGATGAAGCATTCAGAATTGAAAGAAAGAGCAGAAAAGGGAGGATCTAAGAGACAACAGAAAAAAATCACCTGGAGACATAACAGTTTGGATGGGTTAAATAAAAGGAAAGCTGAGCCAAGCAAAGATTTTAAATGAAATGCAGGATCTCTTTAACATTTTCCTTGATCCTTACATTCCACAGCTCTGCTTTATTTCCAACATTAGCACAGCTAATGTATCTAACTAAAAAGACATGTTACTGCTTGTCATATAATTAATAGTGCAGGGGGAGGGAAGCTAACGGTTGAGCAACAAAGTTTGAAAAATATTGACATTCTAGAACAGAGATCCAGCCCCAACCTCCTCCAGATTCATCCACGCTAACTCTTCCCTCTTCTTGCTGTGTGTTTTCGACCTTTGAGCCTTTTGCAGGTGACAGCATTAAGATTCCAGAAAGCACAGGAGGGCATTGAAATTCCCTGCAAGCTCTGAATCTCTCTCCATTGATCTGTGTGTCAGTCCACAATGCAGTCATGCACAGATGTTACACAACAACAGCAGCAGGTTACAGAGCTCTAAAAATATTTGGATTTAATTGAAAAAAAATGTAAATATTTTAAGCCCTTTATTTAATGCCACAGCTTCCTCTTTGGCATAAAGCAGTGGCTGTTGTAGCTAGAAGGTGGCTTATTCTTTTTAAAGACTACAGTTGATTCACACAGAATTTGAAAGGGGCAAAAAAAGGAACAGAAAACATGGCATCTGAAAAATAGTGTAGACAGAAGAAGAAGGGGGAAAGCAGACACTTGAGAAATTTTTCAAGCATGATTCTTTGTCTTCTTGAACTCTGATTTAAAGGTTGCTTAGCAACAGTGGCAGTAACAGCTGGGACACCCTTGATCTTGTTGTGTAAACTATTAAAAATAGGTGATGGAAAGTGGCACCATGGAAACAATGACAATTCTGAAGCAGGTGTCTGCAGTGCTGCTTTTCAGCTTAATGTCAGAGGTGTAAATTACAGAATTACTTTCTCCCTTTAATCTGAATTTTTAGGAAGGAAGGAATCTTTATATCCCCAAAATTAAATAAGACTGAAGGTAGCATTATCCCATTCTGTGGCACTGACTTCTGATTACTGCTTTATACAGTTTCTTGCCAGAACCTTTAGAGGATCTTCATTTCCAGAGACTGAGGTCATTTCACTCCAGTGAATTACTGAAGCAGTCCTTCAGCAAGGGGCATAACTGGTATTTACAGTATTAACCTCAGCTATGAAAGGATCATAACCTTGGTTTCAGCTGGACAGTTTAGCTAAAGCCTCACCCTGAATTACTATTATTAAAAACATAATCTGAAAATGCTTACCTTTTATGGGGCTAATAATCATAGCTACGATTAATAAACATAGACAATGGAATAAGCAATGCTCATTCTGAAAACATTCAGAGACCCAGGGTCAAGATTTTTTTAATATGACTAGTACATCTGGGGCATGCAGAAGAGGACTAATTCTCAGAAACAGTAATTGTCTGCCCTTTGAAACAGACTTCTTTTAAGGCTCTTAAATTCAATGTCTGTGTTAAAGCAGGCAACATTTCTTTAAAAACATGGGACAATATCTTTTATTAGGCTAAGAATATTGAATGTGAATAAAACACTCTGTATTATTAGTGACATTTTTATGCATTATTAACTTAAAATATTACAAAGGAGAAAAATTATCCCTGGCCCATTGCATAGTTGTATTTACATAGATTTTTTTTAATTATTATTTGTAATGAGAGGTAAACAGCATCAAATATTCAAAAAAGACTCAGAGTTCTATGCCATTTTGACATCTCTGTCCTTATTCTCTCATGGGGTTACTTGCATTCTGATTGACTAATAATCACCCATTGCACAACTGAAACAAAGAACTATCTGGAAAAAAAGAGCATAAGGAATTGTCTATCTGGCCAATAAAACTGTAACTATGAATCTAAATAACAGTTACTTAGGATATTCTGACTGACTGAAACAACACCATCTCTTTATTGCAATAAGTTTGAAGAATTCAGCTTAATTTTTTAACACTACTTATGAAGTTGAAAACTATCGTCTTCTCTGAGCATCTTTCCTGCTGCTGAGATTAGTATATTGCTAAAGCAGTATCTTGTATCAGTCTTGCTTTTGCTTATCTTGGAATAGAGAAATTAGAGACTGGAATGCATAATTTTGGTATTATGTTGTAGAGTACTATGCTATTATTAGAAGATACTCTGAATCCCACACCGAGACAGGCTAGAGCCGACATGTAATGTCATTGCTCCCCAAGGAATAAACTTCTACCGCAACCTGGCTGGAAAGTAAATTGTGGGTATAAACCTTATACTTTTCAGTTTACAGCAAATTTAATAGAAACCTTTACTGCATTCTTGGTTGGGTGGGCAAACCAACAGTGTAGGGTAGCATGAAAATTACAGACTGTTTCTTCTAATCATCTACTTTAGTCTTACATACTTGCATACATTGTTAGAGAGAACAGTTACACACAGAGGCACATTCAAATAATCAAACTGACACTGGGCTGTATTTGAAAGAACGTAATAGTATTAAACCTTAAATTAAGCACACATTTCTTCAAAGACTCTTCTGTAGTGTGCAAGAATGATGTACTAGCCAAGCAGATAGACTTGTCTTCCTGACCTCCATGAATTAAGCTAAGTGCCAGAACCGACTTAATGGAAGTCTGTTCTTGCCAATAGTTTCATTGGAGCCATTCTGCAATAATCTAGTAACATTGAATTATTTATTTTATTCAAATTATTTTGTGAAATAATGTATTTGATTTCATTTGTCCTGCTCTGTATGAAAATCAGCCTGTCCTCCTCTGCAATTTAGATGAATGGGGAGTTGTCCAAAAACATAGGATTTATTTTCAGTGTTCCGTCATTTGGTAGCAGCTGATTCACAAAGCCACTTTACAAAGTTTTATGGAGGAATTTAGGTAATGGGGCTTATTTTAATTTGTGACATATCCAAAGGCTGAGCTGGTAGCTACCAGATGGGGGGGAGTGGGATAGAGACTTCTCTTTTTAACCTGAGTATTACTTTACTTTAAAAAATCATCTGAAGTCGATGCAATTACCTAAGGAATAAAATAGTGTAATTGATTATAATATCTCTTACAGGTTAAAAAAACATTTCAAAACCTAAATCTGGTACTGAGAAAGTGTAATGGAAATTATTAAAGATTTTCTTTAAGGATTTCAGGGAAAATAAAACTTACCACAGGTATGACCAATCTATGTCTTCGTGTATCTGTTACATCAAAGTATTCCTTGAGTTATGCCAAGAAGAACTATGCCAGCTTAAAGGCTTTACAATATCAAGGTGTTACAAGTTGCCTTCACTATTTGCTAGTGTCCTACATTTTTTGAGATTCCTGAATTTCTGTACACACAGATACATTTTACTCTAACAAAAACCAGAGCCATTAGGGTAGGATATCACAGGCAATGAACTCCATTTTACAGAAGGATTATCAGTTAGGAAAATATTGTAGAACTACACCACTAGCATACCAAAGCACTAGAAATCACTAAGTATATAAGAGTAACTGTCTAAGTTATTTTCTTTTGTAAAGGAAACTTTTCAGCTGACATTTTCCCATAAATTTGTCCCCTCCATTGGAGGACTTTGAGGCATAAATCCAGGGGAGAGATAATCCCAGTGTTTCTATTATTAGCTAAATGTTTCTTTAGATTCTTTTGTATTGTTTGCTAATGTTGTGTTTTTCTGGGGATTGGTACTTTAAACATATATTTTTCTATAGCTTTTTATAGGTCTCTAAAAACCTGTTTTCTTCCTTTTTCCTTATTTGCCACTTGCATAGAAAGCCCATGTATTTAGGAGATAAAAATTTTCTGGGGTCAGTCCAAGATCAGTAATGAAACCTCACAGGAACTTAGGACCATCATGGATCTACTGGTAGGCTCTATCAATCCCTTCTAAGCACAAGGTATACCTGGTTTCTTCTCTAACACACATATTAAAAAGCCTTACCACAACAACACTCTTCACCAAACAAGGTTTTCTTTATTTGAAGGAGCTGGGGAGAACAACTAAAGCTGCAGAGGTCCATCATGCTGCTCAATGTACTGCTGCAATGGTCTGTGATATTCAGTAAGGAAAAAATAAGAGCAGTGTAATCCTGGGCTACCTGGTGTGGCCAAAACATACTCTAATTGATCACCTTGTCTGGCAGAAGAGCTGCTTGGAGGCTTTTCAGGTGGATTCTGAGACTATAAACTCTTTAGCTCAGCTGCTCTCTTCTGTGTTTGTATAACACCAAACATTAAGTGCCTCATTTAACAAGGGGAACCCCCTAAAGCTGTCCTCCGCAAATGAAATAAAATGAAAATAGTCACAGTATACATAGTATTACAAATCTTCCCATACGTCTCCTCCCCTTTGGTGGTGCTCTTGTCACCAACCATCTTTTTCCCTCTCTTGTACTGATAAAACTGGTGACTGAGATGGAACAGAAAGGGAATGAGAAGTTATAGGAAGAACAGTAGTCATCTTGTCATCCAGAAAATCTTGTACCTTCACCTGATCCCACTGAGCAGTTTGGGAATGGGGGGAACAGGGGCTGCTCTGGGTGCTGGGGTGTTAGAGAAGGCTGCAGGGCTGACCTGCCTCTGCACGGTGCCGCCTCAGGTATCTGAGGGGTTTGGAGGTCAGCATGGGGCTGTGGGACAGACCAGGGTCTGAACCCAGCCAGCAGTTGAATGGCATCCCTGTGCCACAGGGAGAGGGTACCTGGGGGGCTCTCAGGTGGGGCTGGTCCAGTAACGCCTATGGGTGCACTCAGGGCCCTGACACCTTTCTCCTCTGTCAGGAGAGAAATTTCCCACCCACATTTCAGTCTTCTCTCCCCATCCTCCACTCCCTCTCTTCCAGCCTCTCTGTCTACATTTGCTCGATTCAGCATTTTCAAGATCTGTGTGTGAGGCTGTTTTCTGTACATGCTAGCAAATAAACATATGGAGCAGCCCAACAAGCCCATGCTCTTGCTGATTTCACTGCCTGCTGGGCAGTATAATGAACCACCAAATAAACTGTTTGCCAGCAATATTTTGAGATTAATGCTTTAAAAAAAATAAGCTTAAGAATGGTAATACAAGAGTTGAAAACTGGACTAACCATGTTCTATACTTCTCAGAAGAGATGTATTTTATTCTTGCTATGCCTTGACAGGTATCTTCCCACCAGGACTGCAGTTTGCAATGCAGAAATTAATCAGATGTTCAGGATAATTAAAAACACATTTCTAAGTGCTGTTGGGAAAGAGAGATGTGGAATGAAGGGACAAGTTCTTAAATGGACTTACAGACAATGATTTTACAGTTCAGTTCCCTTCAACATCCCTATTAAAATGAATCTTAAAGTTACTTTCAGTCTGTTTGCAGATTTACAGTATCAGCAAAACACTTATGGACACTTTTTTCTCAAATGAAATACACATTAAAAGGTTGCTTTGATTGGGGTTTTTTTTGGTTTTGTTTTTTTTTCCCTCAATAGCAGCATTTAAGATAGGGGTCAGTGGAAACGAGAATATTTTATTCACAAGGAAAAGAAAATTATAGAGGAAAATGAGGGGGTTTCATGAGGATGTATTGAACATCTAGATGCAAATATGTGCAGTGGAGATTCCTTTTCCAGAGGCATACTGGGACTACTAACAGTCTCAGAAAACCTAACTCAGTAGGCCTCCAGCAATACATCTGTGACCTGGAGCCCATGAGCCAGCAAAGAGTCCAAGAGACCTTTCACAAGATAGAGTTGGCTTCCCCTTCACATATGCACAAGCTACGCAAATGATGAATAGACTATGGGGTTTGCCTGAGAACTTCACCCCATCCTCCCAAAAGATAACAGGCATTTCCTTTGCTTTCTCCTTCTCTTGTGTGTTTTCCCAGTGGAAAGAACTATTGGAAACATTAGAAGGATTTGTTTCCAAAAACCTCCCAAAGATTCATGTGACTATTTTAGGAAAAAAGTCCATCTCTTGATAGTTTTTCACTGAGAAGATTTTGCCTTTTTAGTGCCCTCATATCTGAAATCAAAATATATGCCTTCCTGATTAGCCCAAGAAAGAAAAAAGAAGTGGGACCTTTCAAACCCAGCAGAGCAAATTATGCTTTCAGTAATGTTACTCAGTTTTGCCCACGTTACATATTTATTGAAAAGATTGCTTCTTTGTCTGCTTGGGTATTTTTTTTTTTTTTTTAGACTATCTTGCTCTTTTCAAGGCTCACTGTCCCTTCTGGCACTGGAACTACATAATACTGAATATGTGTGACACCACATTAATTTCCATAGCAGGGGATTAGGATATTACAAACATGGGATTAGGTCCACTTGAAGGATCAAAGCAAAAAGAGAAGTGAGATGTGAAGAATAAACCTTTTTTTTTGCCAAGCAAACAAATATCCAGGATAATAGGGTAAAAAAGAAAGCAACTGGCCAAGTGAATGTTTGTAATTTAACCTGAACTCCTGATCCATGAGAATATTGGATTTTACCAGATATATTTTTACCAGTAGAAAAATTCTGAGTTGTTTGTTTTCTTTTGCTTTCCACTGCAGCAGCGTTATTCATACAGAAACCAATACAGAATCTGAAATAATATCCTGGGGCCATTTTCATACAATTTAGCATCTTGTATTCATGTGCATCAGGGAACAGCTACACTTCCCATTCACGTTGCTAAGTTATTGCAGTACATTTGTGGTTGATTTTTCCATTGATGCTAGAGCAGTGTATAATTAGCAGTGAATAACTTATTCCATGAATTCATCCTCATTTTCCTCTTTGTGGAATGTCCAAAAATAGATAAAAACATATCCCTTATTCCATTTCACTGTAGAATGAAGATAAGCTTTCTGTTTTAAACTCTAGGTTTGTTAGTATTGTGCTGCATTTATTCAGGAACTGAATTTGGATATTAAATGGGTGTTTAATAATATGATTTTTCACCTAATTGCCATAAGTTTTTATCACTTAATTCAAAAATTGTTACAATTTCAGGATGAGAGATTAATCTGATACAAACTGGCATAAATTTGTTGAATATAAGAGCTGCCTTGTGAGGCTGAAGAAAAAAAACTGAAGCAGCATATTATGTGTAGAGGCATTCTGGACAAAACAGAAAACTATAAAAGAAGTAAAGCCCACTGAGTCTAAAAAATCCACCTTATTTCTCTGCAATAAAATGTTTAGAAATATCGCTCGACTTTCTTAAAAGAGGTCATGATTTCCTTCTTCATGGAATAACTGGTTCATTAATCAGGAGTCTTGACAAAGCCAAAGAGCTCTAATTCATTCAGAAAAGGTAGGAAGAGATACATGATTTTCACCTTTCTTTTTCACATTGCTTTCCTTTGTTAAGCTATACCAAATCCTATCTTCTTTGTTGTCCAAGCAATTATCACTTTTGTTTTCACGTTTGAACATGATAAGTTAAACTACATGGAACAATGTCTCATTTCATAGGAAATTTCCATAGCAGGTCTGAAAATGTGTGTATTTAAATTTAAATGTATTCTTTATGATCTACCTCCATGTGTAAGTACTGCTTTCCTTGAAGATGGATGAAGATGCCTGTCTGTCACATAGTCAGAGAAAGCAAACCAAATGATTAATCCATTTTAACTACCTTTTAATTTTCTGTCCAGCTGTAGGCATTACCAAGAATATCAGGTGCTCGTATGTTTAGCTGGTGGATATTATGACGAGGGAGGCTTCTCTCAGGGAGAGTGTGGTGAACAACAGAAGTGCTTATCCTGACTTTGGTGGGTTTACATCAGTTCCTTGTAAGTGACCATTCATGTGTGGAAAATTATTTTTGAAAATAGTAATGATGTCATATGCGCCACAAAGTATCCACTTAAGAATTTAGAGTACTTACTACAATCAAGCAATCAGCTTAGATGAAAAAAAAGTGAATGAAGAGCAGATGGAATTCCCTATTTGTCAAGACTGAACCCCGATCCCTAAAACAGTGAAAACATCTCCCCTATTTCCCTGCAAACTTGTTAAATGAAACTTGCCTTTGAATGGACTTTGCAAATCAGACTCACATACTGTGAGTAAATAAAAGTAAGTATACAGTGCCAATGCATGACTGACAGAACCACCAGCAAATCTAATTGCATATGGAACTTGAAGATCTCACTGGAGAGTTTTTCACTGAAAATAATTATGTGCACTCTAGGCTGTGCNAAAAAAAAAAAAAAGAAGAAAACAAAGCAAGAAAGAGTGAGTGAGAGCATTTTCTTGCCAGGCATATTTATCCAAGCTCACAGCTCAAGATTGATCCACAAGGGCATAGAGGCAGAAGATTAAGGAACTAAAGACAGAACTAAAGTCTTCATTCCTTGCTGAATTTTATTTTTACTTTGAAGCTATCTGAAGGAATATGTCCATAATATTGCATTCTGTCAAGCACAAGACATTGTTCATGAAACAGATGTCCAATACATTTGTATGTGTGTAGTGGCACACGTATACAATTGCAAAAACGGAAGCTATATTCTCACAAAAGCTGCAGAGGAATTTATCACATGTGAGTAAGACATAAAAAAAAATCCCATTTGCCTTGTTTTCAAGCAGCGCTAGAATTAAGGGTATATTTACACTGAGGAGGGTATGAGAATTTTGATGGAACATAGCATTCGCAAGGGATTATGAACGAACAAGATAAATTCCTCATCTGAATTTGAAAGATTCAGGAATCATACAAAGCATGGGCACTCTAAGTACACACTACAGAATAAGAACAGAAAATTTAAAATTTAATAAGTGTTAAAATTTGGCCTTAAAATGTAAGAGAGGCATACAGTCAGTCAGACAGCAGAAATGTACTCCAAAGACATTCATACAACCTTACATTGCAGACCAAAACTTTAGCTGAATAAAATAAAATATTGATGTGTACATACAGACAACTAAAGGGTTCAAAGCAGAAAACAAAGTGTCAAAGTATTTGTTGCAAACCAGAAATTATTTGCTTAGTTCTAATATTGCACTGGTGGATTTCCAGTTATCTACTTCATTTTTTGCAATAATACTGTATGGCTAAGTGTACTAAAAAAATAAACAGCTATTTTTATTTGAAAAAAGAGTAAAATTGTAGTATACAGAAAGCATCTGATGTACATTGCCAAAAAAGATACGAAGTAGGCTCTGAAGCGAACTAAGACTTAAGAAAAGCAATGGGAGAGAAAAATTGCCAAAAATAATGCAATAACTTGGACATGTCAGAGAAAAAATAATTTTCTACTCATTCATGAAATTAAAAATACCAAAAGGAAGGCATTGATTCTGGTAATGGAAAACGTGCAAGAAAGATAAGACCCAGATGACTTAAAGGACTGTATAGCTTAAGGTAACTTGGAGCTGTTTGATCACAGAAAAGTTACAGAAAAAGATTTCTGGAAAGTGAACATATACAGAAACATCAAAATGTGTCCTGAGTCTACATGGGACCAGACTTCTACCCTGCACTGCTTTTCAAAATTCATCACAGCAAGACTACTGCTATGCACAATGTATTATTCCTGTCCTCACATAGTTATTCTGAGGTAGTTTATACTTAGTTCTACGCTGTCCTAGAAAATCAAGAGATTTTGGAAATGGCACAACTCAGCACAGACCTTCTCAACATGACATATAAGCGATCCCTTTCTTGAGTACTTTCTTATTTAAACTATGTCACACAAAAGCAAGGAGAATTTGTGGTTTTAATCTGGAAAAGAGATTAAGGGACGAATGAAACACCTATATGTTTGTGTATGTTAGTTTCTTCAACCAAAACGCAGAATTTATCTAACCAAGGTTCAAGACACATAGCTGAAGTTATGATCGACTTTAAGGAGTGAAAAAAGCTTCTGCTAACTCCGTGGAAAGAGAATTTCACCCCATATGGTGCCTGTCCCTCTCTCACAGGACAGTGGTAAGCAGTTGCTTGAAAAGACCAAATATCTAAATATTAACTGTTGTGAAAGTAAACTGCACGTGTACAACACACAAGTCAGGGATCAGAAGCCCAGCAACACTTTTGCTTTTGTGGTAAAATACTTATGGGCAATCTTTTAAGAAAAGCAATACTGTATTCAAGACACTTTGCACTTGCTTTTGGAGAAGGAAACATATAAGGAGGCTATGCTATTATTCTGCCCCAGATGTAGGTCAAGAACCAAGGAAACCCCTTAGACAAAAAGCATTTATCACTATTATCTGGAATCAAATCCAGAAAACCTCTGAATTTATTTCCATTCCAAGCACTGCAAACCTTTCTAATGCAGTGGAAACAGAAGCCAAACGGTGGTGATGTATTTGGAGTGGTATGTATTGGTCTCAACATCAAATGTTCTTCCCAATCCTTGGAGCTGCATTGTCAGAGCACGCTCTGTCTACGATTGTCCCTGAATCAGAAGCAGGCAGCCAAACAATGTTTGTCTA
>WAAD01015313.1:1326-18132 GCA_013389945.1 Fregata magnificens | reverse complement strand
GGTGTTTAGCTGCCTGCCAGGTTAAACCGCAACTGGGCTCCAGCAGCTGGGCAGGAGGGTCCTGAGCCAGAGCAGCTGAAGGATCTGTGTGTGTCTTAACATCTCTTAATAAAACCAGCTATCAGGAAGTAAATATATGTCTGACACTGATTTCAATATAGTGTTTGTAGGCAAATCCCCATTATTTATTTTCAGAGGAGATGGAAGATACATGAAACAAACCAAGACTCATAAATTTTCTAAGGAGTATTGTGCTTGGATAAAAATGAATGCAGGCTACTTTGTACTAATTGGGTTGATTTCAGAAACTGTGAAGAGAATTTTGCTCCTGAACACTCTCTATAGATAATTCCCTGAATTTTTAATACTTGTATACAATTTGAGCAAATCCAGTCAGACTGGTATAAATATTAATCCACAGAAATTATGGTACACAACCAATTATATTTCAATCCATTTCAAATATACATGTGTCCTTAATCAGTGGATAAACTCTTGAAATAATTACTATAATCATCCAAACAAAGCAGTTCAGTGTCTGACGATACACAGCATTTTCTTTCTGGCAAACTAGATGTTTTTCTTCCTGGATCACTTGGGAGTTATATTGACAGTTCAATGACTTGAGCCCAAATTAATAAACCTGTTAAATGGCAAAAGATCATACTGACATATTTGTTAGCTTTCAACATTTATCACTTTATGTGACAATCTGTATTGGCTAATTTGCTTAAATGGCATATTCTACAAGAATGTCTTTTCAAAAAGAGGAGACAGGACTTGTAAAGTTGCCGTGAAATATCACATGGATGACAAAGTTGAGGACTGGCTTCTAGGACTGTCCTGTAATGCAGAAAGAAGGTGACTGAGCTGGGCAATGACATGGCAGGAGTGGAAAGGAATCATTCTCCATTTCTTCCAGGACAATTGTTGGGGGATAATGAGCAAAACAAACAGTTCAAGACTAACAAAAAGCAGCTTTTGCCCAAGAGGTATGGTGGCTGTGGGACCTGTTACCACAGGACATTGTGGGTGATGAACATGTAAGGGAAAACTGAGCAGATACATTGGAGAGAAAAGCATTCAAGGGTTATGAGAAATTTTGTGACGACATGATTTCTCTCCTGAGCCTCATGTGGTTGGAGACTGGGACAACAATGTTTTTAGGGGGGTGCATACCCTTGCCTTTTTCTTACATTCTCCCCTATGTACTTGCTTTTGCCCACTGTTGAAAAACAGATTCTGTCATAAATTACCACTGATCTGATCCACTACAGCTATCTTTATGTTTGTTAGGGAGTTTCAGTGTGAGACCGTTTCCTAGATTTACTCTGTAGAGCAGCATTCCAAAAGGTTTATTGCAGTAAGCCTCTGTTGCCATTCAGCTTAGAGTAATTATTCCTGTCTTTAAACACGAAAGCTTAGCAATACATCTTGGCCAACAGAACTCCACGTTTTAAAAAAGTTTCTTTCTCAAAGCTCAAAGCCCTTAACTACAGCAAAATCCATAATGCTGCAAATCAATGTATATATGCTTGTGTGTATGCCTATTGGTTAGAGCATTTGAAATCACTGAGATGGGATTGTTTAGAAAACTGATAATCAAACTAGTTTTAAAATTGAAAACTAAACTTTATTAAATTCCTTCATTAACAACACAATGCCTAACTAATTATTCATTCTTACACATTATTTGTCACCAGCTTTACAAATACAAAACTGTTAGTCTTCAAAAATAGCATCTTAAATTATCTGTAAGCATACACTACCATGGAGCTGGTGCCATATAAATGCTGCAGATGGCTACAGTCTTCAGTGGTTCTTGGTCGCCTAGGTCAAAATGCTCAGTCTTGAGAGACCTTTGATGAGAGAAGTTGAAGCCAACATGAGTTGTCTTTCTTCTCTGTTTTTTCTCAGTTACATTTGTGATGCTTTATGCTTCTGCCCAAATCCCCAAAAGGGGAATCTCAGCTGTCCTTCATTTTGTTTTTTGGTTTCGCCAGACACCCTTTTTGTCTGTTGGGCAGAATGTTCTGTCCTTTTGCAGTCCCTCATGCTCATCTTTTCCTTAGTCTGGCAGCTTTTTATCACTTGCATGTCTCCTATGTCTCCTATTTTTTTTGCCATCTTGGCAGTCACATTTCTCATGCTTCTGTAAATAATGTGTCTGGATATGCCAACCATGTTTTGAAATACTTGTTTACTGTTAATGGTTACATTATTTTAGTACACTTATTAGTTTGCCCTGAACCCAAATATATTAATTATATCCTGTCTAATACACTTATAATTTATAGATGTTGCAGGCCTCTACTTGGGATACACTGAGAATGACTTTATAGTTTCTGTTGCTTGTCATAGTGATCATCTTGAAATATCCCAATAGTGACTGGAGCAGTTTTAGTTCATGTAGTAAAATGCACTGTTTGAAAACCTCATTTGTACCTACAAAGCTCTAAGGCAGATTTCTACCATAAACATTGAGTTCCAGACAGTTAGGGCTTTACCTTCAAAAGTTGTTAGCATAACTTTAGCCAGTTTGGGCCTCCCTATCAACCATACGAAGCAGTTTTACATGTGGATGCAGGGTAAATTTCAGGTGATTTGAGGGACACTCTATCAATTGATCTTGCTAATGTGGACAAAACCTAAAAGGTACAAAGCTTGCAGTTTGTCTTCTTTTAGAAATGTATTGACTATCAATCTAATGAAATACTTCTTTATCAGCTAGGAAAAAGTATAAATTGAATTCACAATTTGCAGTGTTTATAAGTCCCAGAAGTTCAGTCATTTTTACTACTTATTCGTTCTAAAAAATCACTTTGACACTAACACAAAAGCGGATAGAGAAACCTCTCCAGAATTATTTAATCTAATCTGCAAGTCACTTTTTTTTTCTTCACTCCTCGCTGCCAGGTATGCCTGGCTCTGCCAGGTACAAATAACCTAAATTTATTCCTCTGGCTGCTCTCTCAGGCCCCAAAACTTCATTATGACTGTAACCTGCAGCTCTTGCCATCTAAATTGCTAATTCTTTGGATAATTCCTTTCTTAAGAAGTAGGTGAGGATCAAGAATCTCCTATGAGAGACTGTAATTTGATACAGAGTTAGAGTCAGTGATGTATTGGGCGTCAGTGGCAAGGTTTTGGTACCAGGGGGGCTGCAGGGGTGGCCCACTGTGAAAACATATTTAAGAAAGGGGAAAATGCTTGCGCAGGCAGTGAGGAGTGAAGAAAAAAAAAGTGAGAAACAACCTGTGGGAGGACACGAAGGTCAGAAAAGAAGGAGGGGGAGGAGGTTTTCCAGGTGCTGGAGCAGAGATTCCCCTGAAGTCCATGGAAGAGACCACGGTGGAGCAGGTATTTCCCTGGAGCCTGTGGAGAGGACCCTGACAGGAGCTGAGTCCTGTGGAAGACCCACACTGGAACAGGTTTATCCTGAAGAACTGCAGCTCATGGAGAGGACACATGCTGGAGCAGGGGAAAAGTGTGAGGAGGAAGGAGTGACAGAGGTGAAGTGTTACGGGCTAACCATAACTCCCCATTCTCCATCCCTGCTGTGCTGTTTGAGGTGCGGGAAGGAGGTAGAGGAACTGGTAATGAAGGGGTGGGGAAAGGTGTTGTTTTAATTTATCTTTATTTCTTAGTACCTAAGCCTATTTTAGTTGGCAATCAATTAAATTAGTTTTCCCCTAGTTGCATCTGTTTTAGCCATGAAGGTAATCTCCCTGTCTTTATCTTGACCCATGAGCTTTTTCATCTTATTTTCTTCCCAAACCTGTTGAGGCGAGGGAGTGAGAGAGCAGCTGGGTGGGTGTCTGGCAGTCAGCCAAGGTCAACCCCCGAAACTGAACACAGGCAAAATTGCACAGGTGTATTGACCTAAATAAAAGCCCCAATTAGAGAAGGTAGAGAAAGTAAAACTTGGTCCAAAGTTTTCTGCTGTATGGTCACAAGTGGTGTTCCCCAGGGCTCGGTTCTGGGGCCGGTTTTGTTCAACGTCTTCATCAATGATCTGGATGAGGGGATTGAGTGCACCCTCAGCAAGTTTGCAGATGACACCAAGCTGGGCAGGAGTGTCGATCTGCTCGAGGGAAGGAAGGCCCTGCAGAGGGATCTGGATAGGCTGGATCAATGGGCCGAGGCCAACTGTATGAGGTTTAACAAGGCCAAGTGCCGGGTCCTGCACTTTGGTCACAACAACCCCATGCAATGCTACAGGCTTGGGGAAGANGTGTCCAGAGAAGGGCAACGAAGCTGGTGAAGGGTCTAGAAAACAAGTCTTATGAGGAGCGGCTGAGGGAACTGAGGGTTGTTTAGTGTGGAGAAGAGGAGGCTGAGGGCAGACCTTATTGCTCTCTACAACTACCTGAAAGGAGGTTGTAGTGAAGCAGGCCTTGGACTCTTCTCCCGAGAAACTAGCGATAGGACGAGAGGAAATGGCCTCAAGTTGTGTCAGGGGAGGTTTAGATTGGACATCAGGAAGAATTTCTTTACCGAAAGAGTGGTTAGGCATTGGAAGAGGCTGCCCAGAGAGGTGGTGGAGTCGTCAACCCTGGAGGCATTCAAAAAAGGTGTAGACGTGGCACTCCAGGGCCTAGTTTAGGAGTCATGGTGGTGTTAGTTGATGGTTGGAGTTGATGATCTTAGAGGTCTTTTCCAACCTTAATGATTCTATGATTCTATGATTTCTGGTGAACAATAAAAAGAAAAGAAAAGAAAAAAAAAGACTATTTTCCCGAGGGAACTAAATTATTTGTCTAATACTGGTTGTGAAGATATAGTTCCATGAAACTTTAAGCCTTCAATTTATTGCTGATACTTTGTTTTCATCACCTTTATAAACACACAATTTCCTCTTTCCTTCCAAGATTTCCCTCCAAGAATTGGTGTACGTATATTTTACTGTAAATTTCCATTTTCATGCCTCTCACCCTCAGCCTGGCTCACAGCACTGATTCTATTGCAAGTCATGTGGTATTCTGAATTTAGCATTTAGTTATTTCATTCAGTGATAAATTTTATGATGATGTGCCCTGTAGGTGAAATTTCATTCATTCAATTCTGTCATTGTACATTCCTTTTCTATGTTTTTCCTTATTCAAGATGAAGACCATAAGCACATATTGGAAGTGAAATACTCCATGTAACCACTCAGTGTTTTAAAAACTGGATTTTCTTGTTTTAGTGGCTACAAGGGCAGAGAACTTGTCATGTTCTCTTACAGAAGACTACAGAAATCATAATCTTTAAAGCCTGTTTACAAAACTGGGTATCCTTTATGTCTGCTTTTCTTGCCTTTTTTAAATTTTTTTTTTATTTTTTAATGGGAAACACATCAATGTAGCCAGCTAATATGAAGTGTTCATTTAAATAGTGCCAGAAATGATTTCTAAAAACAGTAAGTCAAAATCTTACAGATCTTAGAATTCAAGCACGTAGGCTTTATTCTTCTTTACCTTCCCAGACTTACAAGTAAATATAAACTGTACTTTTAGATGTTAAAACATGATTGGTACATAATGTACTCTTTTCAGTTGAATTCAATAACTGCAAGACAAGAAATGGGTTCTTCAAAAGAATATAAAGAGAAGAAATCACAGGTGCATTTCAGTTTTACTTTCAGGGGAAATTAATCGACATAAGATAATATGTGTACTTGAAACAACCCCAGGTGAAGCTTTGTAAGACTAAAATAAATAAATAAATACATGAAGCATAGGAACAAAACGTGCATGTTTTATGCTATAATTTTAGGAATGCTTGTTCTTTTTTTTTAAAGGTTTTTTTTTTCCCAGTGCTTTCCTATAGTTTTCTATTCAGTTTTTAAATATGAGCTATTAAAAGAATATATTGTGCTATTTACTTGTGGAATAATTGCTGGAGGTGACCTAGAAATTAAACATATTCACATTTTAAAGAAAGATACAGCATTGAAGAAGCTTCCAGGGTGGAGCGCAGCTGATATGCAAGGAATCCATTCCATGGAAGCTCCCTGGGCCTGTAACCTTAGATGTTAGCTACACCAGGGGAACTTGGTGTGCCAACTCTAAGAGGAACTGCACGGAGGGTGGAGCGGAGTGGAGACACCGCGGCCAGGCTCTGTGATAAATGGGAACTTGAAGGTACCATGGAACAATGGAAACTTGAAGGAACAATGGAACAATGGGAACTTGAAGGTACCATGGAACAATGATAAGCTGCATATTTGCTACCCTGGGCCAACGGTCTGTCATGTTTTGACAAAATGCTGTCCTTTTGGTGAACTTTGCTCATTATAATATCGTTATAATACCAAAACACACCTCCATCCCAAAAGCTACCCGCCTCCAAGGTGCGACCACCCCTCACTGAGCTTGCGCTTTGCATTTTTCTAGTATATACCTTTAAAAGCAAAGCGAGAAAGTTTTACAGCAATCATAACAAAGGTATGCATGACTAGAGTCACTCAAGCTCCACCTGAAAGGTAAAAAATAGTATAAATATAGCTGAAGAGAGAGAGAATGTTAGGGAAGACACCATCATCATGTGCCACTCTGACTTCTGGGATCAGTTGATGGGCTGAGCCTCTCTTCCACCCATCGGGACACCTTTGGGTAAGATTTGAACACTTGGTCATACCGAGTGCCTCTGTGCGCAACTTAGAAATCTCTATAGAGTCGCCTTACATCTTTTAACGCATTTGTAGCCAAACAGTATTATTCATAGTCTTGGTATTTGCACGTGCTTTGCAGACAGTGAATTTATCCCCAGCAATCCAAAGAACCTGTGTATCTGTTGCTTTAATAAACTGCACTATTCATTAGTCTAGCCGTGATAGTTCTCATTGAACGTGACCAAACTCTTTAAGGGTGGCTGTGGTAGTTCATGGAATGCGACTAGACTGAAGGTGTATCATGTTATTTGTGCATCTGTAATCGTAATAGTTCAGTGCACTGAACGCGACCGGACTTATAATCTGTAATCATGACAGTTCCGTGCACTGAGCGCGACCGGACTTATAATGACAACTTGGGCTACTTTAGCCTTTAACACAACATTACTCTCTTGTATTCGCTGTCCATTCTTATTTATTACTAGCCAAAAGGCAAATGTATCAATGCTTAATTATCTAGCTAGTAATATGGTTGCAACCTAAACTGCAAGCTGAACCTAAAAGACAGGAACTGTTAATTTAACCATCGCTTTGTTATTTTAATACAGCCTTTTAAGCTATTTTAAGAATAATGTAATAGCTGTTTAAATATGAATGCTTCATTCCTACTTTACAGTTAATTTGGCATAGTGTCCCCGATGACTGAACTATTATTGCATTAAGTAAAACTAAAATATTCAGGAAATAGTAAAATACACATTCTAAATCGAAAGAGGCATCACAGAACAGTTCCTTTACTTGTTTTCTCTAGAAAAGGTAAGGAAAATCATACTAGTAGAGATCAGCCTATTATTTCCTTCAACTTAATTTGTAATACAATGAGTTATATTGGCTAAGAATTTTCTCCGCTGCACCACATGAACATTTTTCAAAAATACCAAAGGTATTCTGGGTTAAGAACAATGCAATTATATTTTCATTCTTCTGAATGGAAATTAGGAGAAAATGTGAGAAACAATAACATCATATCCAGTGATGTGAATGTATGGTTAACTCTGTGGGGTCTTCTCCTGCTTAGAATCCAAGTGCAACGTACTTGATAAGATAATTAATTCCTTACTGGATCAAGGCCTACAGAAAGAAAGAAGGAAAATAAGGAATGGAATGATAGGGGACCCAAAGCCATGAAGATAATTTACAAAAGTCAGAAAGATTTCTCAAAAAAAATGTTTTCATGTCAAATCTCTTAGACTGCAGAGCAGGTCACTTGGATCTTGAAAACCACCAAGGATGGAGATCCTCAAACTCTCTGCAACCTGTTCCAATGCTTAATGAACCTGATTGGTTAGGGGTTTTTTACCGTATACCCAGTTGGAACACACCTTCCATCAATTTATGTCTATTGTCTCTTGTTCTCATCACAGTGAAGAGACTGTGTTTCCTCAGTAATCTCCTTGTAAATACAGGAAGACTGCTGTTAGGCCCCACCACTCCCCGCCCTGAAGCTGTCTCCTCTCCAAGCTGAACAAGCCCCACACCCTCAGCCTCTCCTTACAGGGCAGGTGCTCCAGCCCCTGACTGTCTTGGGGGCCCTCTGCTGAACTTGCCCATTTATAAACATTTTTGTTACACTGTGTGTGTATGTGAAAAGTGGACACAGTGTTCCAGATTCAGTCTAACAGTTGTTGAGCAAAGACCTCTAAATAGTTGCTTCCCTCAGATCCAGACCAGTATATTGTTTACCCTCTTCACTGCCCTGGCACTGCATCTCCACATCTGACTCCACCAAGTGTGTTCTTATTTTCCCACAAGGTTTTTCTGGAATCACAAAAAAGTAATCTCCTCAGGTCTCTTATGATGAAGTTACATACATTCCTTTGGATAGTGTCTAATTGCAAGCATTACACTTAGCATTAGTTTCTCAGGTCATCCATGGTAACTTATTGTTCCATCATGGTACAATTCTTGGTAATATTTGCTTGTGATGGCATTGCAGACATCTCCGTACATACCCAACCCTAGAGATTGCTAGCAGATCACTGGTATTAGCCCAAAAGAACTTTAGTCTGTCTCCATGGTGATTTTGTCTCAGATACTGTTTCATAATTGCCCAAGTATCTGTATTTTCTTTACAATCTCTTGTTTTTATCACTCAGTTTTACCCTACAAAAGTTAGATTTTCCTATCTTGTCATAGAAATTTTAAAGATAGAGGTTTCAACCCTATTATTTCACTGTTTCTGTGATTTCCTGAATTTTTTTTTCATCTTGCACCAGTAGTTTCTATTCATGCATTTTGTTGCTGTGATTCCTAGTATTATACAAATTTCATTTTTATTTCCTACTTGCCAAACCTCTGCCAAACCTGCTTGCCAAACTACTGGGTTAGAAGACCCCAGTCACTGACTGTATGTTTTACTTTGTGATGTTAGTATTGTCACCATCCTTATTCTGTGTCCTTCTCTCTGCTGATATTCTTTTCCTGTTCACATACTCACTTTATATATTTTATTAATTTCAAAGTTCTTCTAAAGTTCTGTTTACCTTATCCTACTGAGGCATTTTCTGACATACAGGGGTGAAAATTCATTGTAGAAAAAGGAATCCTCCTTTTGCAAAAGCATCCTAGCGGTCAAACATTATCAACTTTCCATGTAACACAAATCAGGAAGTTGGCTTATTGGAGCTGTTGAATTTAGTCTAACACATTCCATCTTTTTGATGACAGTAGATTTGCAGTGCTGTAAATGTTTGTCAAAAAGATACATTTTGTCTGAAATGAATTCATAAGATTTATGAAGTAATGACAAACAACCATTAGAATTTTCCATAGCTTTTAGTGACATATTCCAAGGACCTCAATGGGTATCTTGCTGGACTGGCTTGAGAAGTGAGCAGGGTTCATGAACGTCTGCAGTATTTTCTAATTTCAGTTATGCTAGAGACTTAGAATAATGAAATACCTCCTGGATATGTTGATGCTTGAACAGAAATTGTAGACATAACTTCATTTTTAGTCTTCCACAGACACGCTTTTCACTTGAATATCACAAGTGGTTTCTTTGCCATTCCTCACTGGGACTAAGATTATATGACTTTTGAAAAAGGACACGTAACAGTAAAAATCCTACTTGGAAAAGGAAGTGGTTTTGCTTATGCAGGTGAATTCTACAGATTTGGATCAACTGTTTAGAATCACAGAATGGACGAAGCTGAAGAGACCTCTGGAGATCATCTAGTCCAATCCCCTGCTTGGGTAGGGTCAGCTAGAGCATGTTGCCCAGGACCATGTCCAGTTGGGTTTTGAATATCACCAAGCATGGAGACTACATAACCTCTCTGAGCAACTTGTTCCAGTGTTCGACCACCCTCACAGTAAAAAAGTTTTTTTTCTCATGTTTTAAATGCAATTTTCTGTGTTTCCGTTTGTGCCCATTACCTCTTGTCCTATCACGGGGCACTACTCAGAAGAGTCCGGCTCCATCTTCTTTATCCCCCCTCTCCAGATATTCAAACACATTGATAAGATGTCTCTGAGCTTTCTCTTCTCCAGCGTGAACAGTCCCAGCTCTCTCAGCCTCTCCTCACATGCCAAGTGCTCCGATCCTTTAATCATCTTTGTGGCCCTTCACTGAACTTGCTCCAGTAAGTCCATGCCTCTTTGGCATTGGGGAACCCAGGACTGGACGTGGCACTCCAGATATGATCTCACCAATGCTGAGTAGAGGGGCTCCTGAGCCCATGGGCAGAGATTGTGGGTGGAGGCCCTGGTGAGGTGCACAGGGCCGTTAAGACCTATTAATACCTGCAGGGTCCTGACAGAACCCTCAGGATACACCACTAGTGACTGGCCTCCAGCAGGACTTTGTTCTGCTGATCACAACCCTCTGAGCCTGGCAGTTCAGTCAGTTTTCAGTTGACATCCCTATTTATCTAGTCTGTACTTTCTCAGTTTGCCTATGAGGATGTTACTGGAGATATTGTCCAAAGCCTTGCTGAAGTCAAGTTAAACAACATGCACTGTTCTCCCCTCATCCACTTAGCTAGATATTTTGTTGTACAAGACTACCAAATTAGTGAGGCATGATTTCCTCCTCGTAAACCCATGCTGACTACTCCCAGTCTACTTTTTGTCTCTCATGTACCTGGAAATTGTTTCCAGGATTAGTTGCTCTGTCACCTTCCCCCCTATTGAGCTGAGGCTGATGGGCCTGTAGCTCCCCAGATCTCCTTCTTGCCCTTCTTGAAGGCAGGCATGGCATTTGTTCTCTTCCAGTTCTCAGGTACCTATCCCAACCACTATGACATTTCAAAGATAATTGAGAGTGTCCATGCAATGACATCAGCCAGCTCCCTTAGCATTTATCCCAGCAGGTCCCTTGGACTTATGCATGTCTACTTTGTTTAAACATTTCCTAACCTGATCTTGCTCCACTGAAGGCAAGTTGTCCTTGCTCCCGACTTTCTTTCTGTCCAGTCTCAGGGGCCTGGGATTTCTGAAGGCTGGTCTGACTGGTAAAGACTAAGGCAAAGAAGGTATTGAGTAGATGGCCATTTCCATGTCCCTTGCCATGGGGTCCATTTTGCTATAAAGCAGCAGGCCAACATTTTTCCTAGTCTTCTTCTTGCTGCTGGTGTAGCTATAGAAACACTTCTTGTTGCCTTGCATGTTCCTTGCCAGTTTTGACTCTAGGTGGGTTTTGGCTTTCCTATTCCATATCTTTTGTAGGGAAATTGCATTATGTCTAGGTAACCCTCAAGTATTTATATCACTTCTAGTTCGACATAGTTTACCTTCATGCCATCTTGAAAGCAGGATCATGTGCTCATCTTATGAGTTTGCAACAATTATCTTACTTATCAATAATACATATGGTAGCAGAGTGGGACCCTCAGATTAATATGCTGTTAATATGACCATCAAATTCAGCAGCTACAGAGTAGTTACCTGTTCTTCTTCAATGTAGCTCTTGGTCGGTTAGGACAGAATTTTCCTCTTTTGGTCCTCCAAAAGTAAGGTGTTCCTCAGTCTTTCTGAGTTTGTTCTTCTTTTAGGATCCTTTTACAGGAGTCTTGATCTTATCATGCGGAGTTGCCTGGTTTAGTATAGCTGTGCTGACTTGGAAGAGAGACTGGGCCACATTGCTGGATAAGCTTAATGCTTTGAGAATATTATTATTTTTTAAAATGTGCCTACAAATGTCCTAAGTGTAGCTAGTCTCTTCTCAAGAATTATGAAAATCTGGAGCACACTGAAGTGCCTGAACAGCAGCTGAGCTTTCCTGAAACCTCTCCCTAGGTAACCCAGGTGGGTTACTTGATATCTGGTCCTTAGAAACCAGTCTTTCAGTTTCAATATAACAGTAAGGAAAAACTGTTTTGTTTTGTGGCAGTTGCAAGATTAGGGTCTAAATATTTGCATTTGTCTTGGAAAGATTGCCATGTAACATAAGTAAATGAACACTCTCGTGAAAATTAAATGTTATGTTGCAACTAATTCATTTGGAATCATTTAGCAGTCACTGGATTTTACACTAATTGCTTTATGAGATTAATGAATTTACATAGCTATTTGAGTCTCATATTTCTTGGCAAAGCATATTGTAAGAAGCTAATAAAACTGGTGCACAAGCTTCATTTGATGTGAGACATCTTTAAAATGTCTGCCTAGAGACAGAGAATGCCATGCAGTGAAGTTGTTCATGAGTAGGCTGTCTCAAATGTAAAAAGTCAAATCAGAATTGTTTACTTGGAATTTTTTGTTTTTTCTTGTTATTTTAGTGGATGACTCAAATAAAGCGAGCATATAGATCTTTACAGTATGTGCTGTCTTTTTCACATTATCAGGGTAGAGTGCTGAGACTTTTTGGAGAATCTACTGGAAGAGATCTGTTCATGGACAAAAAACCTGAGCTTTAAAAGTTAGAGGTTAAAGTAGACTACATCTTGTAGAAAATGAACAATTATATATTCAAAAGGAAAGAGTGTTAGCCTAAGTTGTAATTCTATGACTCTTGTTTTTACAAAGAGGTCATTCATATTTAGGTAAGTAACATATACAACCATGCATATCCCTGAAATGTATGGCTAAATTGAGATCACTGCTTTTATTTCCATTGGAGCTTTTCTTTTAAGCCACTAGGAATTCATGCTAAGAAAAAGAGCTGTGGGTAGGCGTATGTTGTATTTAATATGTGTGTGTATGTACATGGTGTACCTGTCAGGAGTTTTGTAATCAGAACAGCAGCATGGGTACAAAATCTTTCTATGCTATGTAGCAGAATTTCCAAAAGGAAAAGAATATATATTTAGGGAAACCCTGTAACAATGGGAAATTCTTGGTTCCATGGGGTTGTTTATTTCTTGTCTATTTAGATGTAAATCTTGCATGACAAGCTACCTTCCATTTGCAAAAATGACTGTGCAAGTTGGTTGCATAAATTTCACTGACTTCTATTTCAATACTTAGGCATGCTGGCTCCAAAGTCATATAAGCACTTTTCTACAAGATTAAAATGAACATTTAGATTTCTTCCATGTAGTTTTGCAGTTTTAACACAATTCATGTTTTCTTAAACAATTGTAAAGAAACAGGCAGATGATGCCATCAAGCACAATATATTTTTTATGTAAATCCTCCATTATTTTCATTGTAATTGACCTTTCTCTTTCTCCTATAGGTTGTTGGCTTTTTTCCGCATAGAAGCTTGTAAGTATAGCTTTACCTACATGAGATGATAGTCTGTGTGTAGGGGGTTTATATCAACGTGTCACCTCTAGTCACCAGGTCCTTTAGACAAAGGATGAGTTAACCAATGTCTAATTAAAAGCTAGGAATGAAGACCTTAAGATGCAGAAGAGAAGACTGTAGCTTATTATTTTGTGTGCAGTTTAAATGGCTGGTTCTGCATTGAAATGGTTCTGGAAGCTATTTTCCATTGTGTTTTCATAAAAATAAGTAGCTTGCTTTCTGTATTATACTGTTTTCTAGTGGAAGTGGCTGACTGCTAAATTACTTAATATGTCCTGCTGTTCATCCTGTTAACATCCTCAGTTGCTGCTTGGAAAGGTATTTTCATTTATTATTGACTTCCAATTTAATATTAATTTGCAACAGAAAGTGCTGATCAAAATCATATCAAGGGAAGACTACTCATATCTCAGTGCAGTGCCCTGTTGCTATGGTAACTGAGAAGAACTGAGGTTTACACAATTACCAAAGTCTAGAATAATGTCGCGTGTTATATAATGTTAGGTTTGTATATACACACAAACACACATTCACATATACACACACATGCATAGACACAGAAAATGTCTACATGTAAGAGTTGTTGGCCATCATGTGAAACTAAGATACTCCTTGTCCTTGCATCTTGCCTGGATCACTATCCATTGCTGAACAAACAGGTAATTGGCCTTTCTCTTGTCTGATCAAGTAATTCTCATTGTAGAGCCCTAAAGTCTGTAGAAAGCCTGCAGTGCTGCCATTCACTTCAGGCAGGACCAAAATTTAATCTTGAGAGTCCTGGGGCATATGCTTTATACCACTTTCAACTGTTCCGTACTACACAGGTTTAAGGTATGTAGAAAGTAGCCTAAAATAGCAGAACCCCCCACCATTCATGGGATCATCATATAAAGAAGAACCTCTGTGCTCTGGAACATGTCAGATGAGGGCAAGTTGTTTGAAATGTGTTCATTTCTCTGCTGCAGTTTCACATTCTATGTTTCATCTGTTTTGTTTAGTTAGATCAAAAAGTCCTTATATCATTACATGCTGAAACAATTAATGCAAAAGATCTTGGTGTTGGATGGGCCTTCAGTGTCACTGACCTCAGGATCAGGAAGGAAGATTTGTCTCCCTCAGCTGCGGAGTAAGTTTCTATATGCATGCAACTATACCGATCTATTGTACAATTTTTGCTAAATTCTTCCACCCCGTTCCATCTTTCCATGCCTCATCTTCTTTGTATATTTAAGTTAGTAAGTTGGGAGTGGGGAGACTAACTGTATCTTATTTTTAGAAGCACATAATGCATTAAGGTTTTGGTTAGAATGGCTTTTCTGTAGCAGTTCTGATAATCATAGTAACTATGAAACTGTGCTAGTACAATGTACATCAATGACTAACTTATTCAGTTTATGCCATATTTTGCCATTTTTTCCATTATCACTTTTCTGAAGAAGTTCTGTGAATTCAAGGTTGTATAGATCTGTTATTTCCCATGGATGTTGATATAATTTTGATTTTTTGATAGAGTTTAAAAATTTTACTGATTATTATATCTTGCTGTTAATTATCAACATTAGTTAATGTCACTAGTGTAACATCATTTACAGTGATATGAATGAGGTCAGTGTCAAGCTGTCCTATCTGTTTTTTCCTAAAAGTAGTAATAATCAGTTCACTAAAAATTCCACACAGAAATGCCAGTAATATCACTGAGTAGAGGAAAAAATCACATTTATTTGAAGTTTTAATGGAATTTTTCCTTTCAGTCCCATCCCTCTCAAAGGTTGTGTTGGTATTTATTTATTTATTTATTTGTGGGTTTTTTTGTTTATTTTGCAGTAATATGTGAAAACAAAACACACTATAGTCGGTGAAGCAATGAAATTTAATTGATGAGTGGTTGTACCTCACTGCATTGCAGAAGAAAGCCTTTTTGTAATTTGGCAGGCATAAAGACATAAATGTTATCGAAGGCTGTTTCTCAGATCTGAATACTTTAGAATGTAAAATCTTGTTATTTTATTCTTCCAAAGCACCAAAGTCTTTCAGTGAAATTAAGCTCTTGAATTGGTCATAATCATGCCCTCCTCTTAGACTGGCTGAACACCGAGTATGAGTGAGATTTCAGAAATATTGAAAGTAACTCTCAACAGGAAATGCTTTCTTGCTAAACATGGTATTTCAGATCCTTACCTCCCACCCTGACACCTTTAAAGCAATGCCTAAGGCAATGTAAAAAGGAGTTAAAGTCTTTGGTCTAGCTAGTGAGTCATCCCAATCATTATGTGATCTTTCAGGTGTTTTAAGCAGTTGCAGTGAATGATAGCGACGGGGGCTGAATATGCTTAGGATATGTACTGATGAAAAGGGATGGTAAAGAACAAGGACACTGTA
The DNA here is from genome assembly GCA_013389945.1 of Fregata magnificens. Taxonomy (NCBI): domain Eukaryota; kingdom Metazoa; phylum Chordata; class Aves; order Suliformes; family Fregatidae; genus Fregata; species Fregata magnificens. The sequence goes on along the minus strand of WAAD01015313.1, from coordinate 2,408 downwards.
TAATAATCTATGAAGAATCTAGATAACTCTGTGGCTTGTAAGAGCAGTCAAGAAAAGCTGCTGAAATGCCTTTTGAGTCTCTCCAGCTCTGAAGAAACTCAGTAATAGATGAATTCAAAGCCACATTTGCACCACAGAGAACTATGCTTAAGCTACCTGTATGCAGATAGCTTTACAAATAGATATGCCTGCTTGCATTTGAAGTTAGTTAACTTAAAATGTAGAAGTGAGTATAAGCACACCTGAAATAACAGCTAAGTGGTTTTAAACAAGAGGGAACTATAAAGCTTTAGAAACTTATGTATAGAAACCAGAAAGTTCTTAAATTGCACTGAGATAACAATATCTTATTAAATTTTGTAATTACCTTATTTCTGGACCTTTTTTGTAAAAACATATAGCTCCTTAACTTTCTTAGGAACACATTTTAAAGCATTCTAATACATCCTGTAGCTGATAGATACACACTGTAGGTGACTGTATTGTCAGACTTGGTTCATGACATGCCCAGTTTTAAGCATATATATATCCCATTTGATTTAGGCTTCAATTAAGTACATGTCTAATACCTTAAAAGACTGAAAACTGAAGATGTTTGTAAACTTACAGCCAATACAGACATTAAGTGTGTTTTAAGAAAAGTTCTCCGTATTTTTTAACAATACTATTTAGAGCATTCCTTGAATCTGAATCACATGAATAAAAGAAACCCTGAAAGGAGAAGGGGGTCAGTCTGGAAATCTATGATACAAATTTGCTGTTTATAGATTACAGGACTGTGTTAATTGCTTTAATCTATTTTCACAACCATAGAGAAAACACATGACATAAAAGAAAATTAAAAAATCCCCAATTTCTCACCACAATTCTATACCCAATATCTAGTATCGATTGTATTTCATTACAGTTTCATATGTTGCACCATTCATTTGACTTCAGTGGAGCTGCTTCCGAGTCAGTCTGGTGATAGCTATCAGACTGTATATTTATGTATATATTACAAGTTATAAACTTTCCTGTTCTTGCACTTAAAATGCACTCAGTCTCATACAACACTTTTTTCCCCCTAAAAAACCCTCAAG
>WAAD01015308.1:142500-169056 GCA_013389945.1 Fregata magnificens | reverse complement strand
CAATTTTTAACTGAAAAAAAAATTCTGTTGCAGTCTACGAGAAGCTCTGGAATTTATGGAAAGATGTGGACTATTACAGTGGTTTCGTAATTGAAGTGACATAATGATGAGACATGAGTCTGGATTTTGTCACCAGTGTAACAGGGGATTACACAGATATACTCAAAATCCTCTTTCTTTTTTTCATCATAAAAAAAGAATTGGGTCCTATGAGTTTCAAAACTTGCAATCATATTTTTAGGGTGACAGTATAATACGTGAAGAAATACATTAAGCACCAGAATGAATAATGACAAAAGAATCACAGACCTCTCAAAGAGTGACGTGTCAAAATTCTCACTGATGACAATTGCAGCTTTTTGGCTGGCCTCTCTGGCAATAAACAGCTACAGAAAAACACCTACAAGGACGTAATTCTAAATGTGATTGCATTTCCAAAAGCTTAAAAGTACAAGAAGAAAAGAGAGTACATAAAAGTCTGACTGTAAGTGCTGTCATCAATATAGTATTTCATGAAAGCTTTCTGGAAATGTTACTTTTAATAGTATCAGGTGTAAAGAGCAGTGTAATATGGCTTATAAATTACTGGAAGTGCTGTTGACACAGGTTAATAATAAATGACAGCATATGGAGTAGCGAGAGAGAGTCACAGAGGAGCGTTTGATAAACTCCAGTTTTAGTCACCATCAAAGCTAATGATCTGTAGTCAGTGGTATGCACCATGGTAAACTAGACACATCACATACATAGAGTACAGGACCTACTGAGGTAAGTTATCTCCTATCTGCTTTATTACAGAGGCGTAGCCATGTTAAATTAAACTGATGGTTTTATTAGCACTAGGCTGTATTCAATCAGTTTTTAAAACAGCTCCTCATTTCAGAGAGAGATTCGTAATTCAGTGCTTGCGGAAGGATGCAAGATACTCAGGTTAAGTATAAGACTTCTTATCAGCAGTAAGCAGCACTGAGGAACCCCTCTCCTTAACACCCTCTGGAAATTATGTCTATGAAGAAGAAATGAAGTGAGCTACTAAACACAACACATAAGCGTGGGCTTGTAGACCATGGGTGGAAGAGGGCTGGGATATCCTCTGGTCAAGTCACAGCTCTAAATGACATAGAGATTAGCACATGAGAACACACTGAAGCACGTGAGTCCCGCTCAAGCTAGATGAGGATGTGGATGGCAATGCTGCCTTGAAACACAACAGTTGAAGGTCAGCACAACTTGTAGCTAAACACAGAGATGATCCCATCATCTAGTAGGGATTTCTACTCCTCTTACCACTCTGCAGTTTGAAATATTGCCAGGGACCTCAACAGTGGAATGAAAAGGATGAGAATCTGAGCAGAGTTCACAGAACAGAAACATGGAAAGGTCTTTATGAGGAAATATAAAAATAACTATGTTGTACAGTGCATTCAAATCATCTGCAGAGATGTGATAACCTTACAAATACTGGGAGCTGTTAGGTGAAAGAGGGAAAGCATATTTAGCGTGGTACAAAGGGGTACAGACAGAGCAAAAGAATGAAAATCCATCAGGTGTTTTACATCTGGGCAGCAAATACACTAACATAGACTGGGACTACTAGACTGAGACTACTGTTGTGCCCAAGCAGCACAACATCCACACATGTTGATAGAAACTTGTATTTTATTCACACTTGAGGAAGGGGAAGGCTGGATAGCCCTGTGGCTCATCCTGAGCACTAGCACAGCAGAGGCAGTGGTACTTCATGTTCTCCCTGCACTGCTCTAGGAAGATACTGCAATGGCTTCGCCTGTTCTGAGTACTGCTGGGACAAGTTGAATGGTTACCTTCTGCAGCTTATCGCAGACTGCTCACCACTGCCTTCCTGTAATAGGTGACTGATTACTCCAATTGCTGGCACAACTGCTGGTGCAGCTGCTTCTTAGGTCAGGTCAGTTAAAAAAAAAAAAAAAGAATCTGACTATTAGAAGTGCTGGAACTCATCTGGATCATTTTGAATGAACAGAGCTAGGAAATGACCTTAAAAGCAGTTAAGCTGAGCAGCTGAGGGGGTGGAAGAGGGTCCAGGCAGTAACCACAGCTGCAGGGCTCAGCTGCAGCTAGAACAGGATGTGTAACCACACTCCTGTCCCCTGCTCTATGTCGGAGAGGATGTTTCTGCTGGAGAAAAGCAGTTCTTTCTCCAAACCTGTTCAAGCCCTCTCAGCTGAGAAAGCATCACAGTCACCAGTAATTGTGGTGTTGTGTCCACTGCCCACTAAGCTAGGACCACAAACTATCTGACACTTCAATTGCTATCAGTAAATACGAAATGTTCCTTATTGTTACTAGTCTGCACAGGATTAAAAAAAAATTTAAAAAATCAATCAACCTCAAATAAGAAACTCTACCATGTTTCTGATCCCTTGCCTCATCCAGTATTTTACTTTAACCGAGTATGAAACAAGGAAAACAAAAACAACCTCCCTGACCCCTTCACACTCTCCAAGACTTATTTTTCTGGGGGTTTACTTGGCACGTAGCTTAAAAATGAGGTATTGAACAGAACTGCTGAGTGAAGATGTCTGTCATGGACAAGCATCCTGTGAAACTGCTAGTACAAACCCAAACCTGACTGGAATGCCTCCCACTACAGCTACTGTCTCTGAGACCCATGACCTTTCAGCGATCCAGCTTTGTCCCTAATGCGCTGCAATACCTTCAGAATGGTCTGTTAGGAGGATAAATGAGTTTAATGAGTAGTTCCATTCTGGGAGACTGCCCCTGCCAGTATATTCTGGGTTGTGTGGTTCATTTCTTAAACTATAATATTCCCTAGGAAAAAGAAGGACAATTCTTGGCTGCAGGGTGGATACCGAAAGGTGGTTTTCCTAAATAATAAATTAGGTCAGTCTTTAAATAAGTCATCTCCTTCTCCCTGGATAAATATTTACTCCCTCCAAACTAATATTAGGTTTATGTGTCTCCCAACAACTTTGTTCTGTTCTGGTTTTCATTAGGAGATCTGGAGTCAGCCATGACAGAAATCTACTAGATAGCTTCAGGGGATTAAAAAAAAGAAACACCAAAAGAACAAAAAAAACCCCCTTGGGCTTCTAGTTTTCAACAGAACCAGCCTCTGTTAACTCAGCAGCTAGGCACAGCATACATTTTAATGTAAGTTATCTCCCCAACAAAAATAACCACTGGAACAAACTAAACCCAAGAATCTCCAAATGGAACTTAAGTACTGGAAGGCAGGAGTTTGCATTTTCAAAAATAGCTGATGATTTATTAGAAATTGAATATTAAAGAGGCCTTACCCTTCCAAAGCCCAGGGCTCCAAAAGGCTGGTGTGTCAAAGGCAGGGAGAAAAGCATTATTTCCAGTGCACAAAGCCCTGCTGTATATGGCATTGTCACCTGGGCTCCGGACAGAGCCAAGAGAAGAGGTGTCAAACTATTAGAGAAGGGCAACTGGATTAACTTAGAAGGAAAAGTTAAAGGGAGGGCTATTCCGTAGCAAGCAGTGAATCTTAAACATGCCTGATGGCAGACAGATCACCATTTTCAGAAGTTTGATGTTTTTCTGGTTTAAAACAATTTTTGTTTCAAACTGTTTTTCCCTAATGATTTTAGAATTTAAAAGTGTTTCATCCAGAATGAAGAACAGCTTCAAGGTCTTCAGTGATCAAATTGTGGGGAAAAAAGATCATTTTGTGCCCATCAAAAAGCTTTTGATTTCATTTTGATGTTTAAAATGATCTAAAGGTAAATCAAAGAAAAATTCCTTTTCACCTACCTCTGCTTGGTTTTCTTGGCGTACGAAACAAAGCCCAGAGAGTGGCTCGATTCCTTCTATGAGAGCAAACATGAGAGGAAGGGAATGGCTATTTAACCATGAGGGAAATCCTTGGACAAGACCAAGTAGGTATAAAAGTGCCCATGAAAAACTAAGGCTGGAAAGAATGTGATTTCTAAGGACCAGAGAAAGGTACAGTAGGGCACCCTTCTCAGAGCAGTAGTCTGGACAAGCAGCGCAGGCACTTTAAGGCAGTGTGAGCCCTCATGATGGAGGCTATTTGACAGGTAGCAGGGAGAGGGCATCATGAGCCAGTTCCACCTCAGCCACACAGTAACATAGTTTCTGAAAATGAAGACTCTGACACATAGTGAACCCTACGCAGCCCCGTGCTTCTACTGGCAGGCAAGTTTCTGTCCCCACTGAGCTGGGTAAGGCATTGACACCTATGTCTTTCCAGTGCCTAAGTTAAGTGTTCTTATTTTCAATAACTGAGCACCAGCAATTTGAAAACGCACCACCATGCGGTCAGCTAAAAGAGCAGATAGGGGCTTATCATCAGGCATCGCTGTAATTCACAGCTCCCCCCACTAAAGAAGAAAGGCTAACAACAACCAGAGGAATTGAAATTTGATCTTTTACCCTTGAATTTTAGGACAAACAAGAGAATTTTCTAATCTCTATATATTCTTTCTTAATGTTGGCAACTGTAAGAGCAAATAGGCCTGGTATGAGTAAGCCTTACATGCAACAAAAGCCAAGCAACAGCAACATAAGTCAGGTAAAGTTCTCAGCAGCTTTTAGGATGAGAGTTTTGAATGTAGAGTCTCTTGTTCTGGACCAAGTACAAAGCTGCACTTGTTTATCCTTTCTGCCATAGAGTGTGTGCTTAGCTGAAGCAGAACAATCAGCTTGAGGAAACATTCCTAAAAAAAAATATAAATGGGTTTCATTTTTTTATTATTCAAAAAAGGGGAGAAAAACAAACGTGAAATTTCAGTATACGCCCAAGGGTTTTTTTCCAAGAACACTTGTATTTGTTATTAGATCAGTAAGTATGCTTTGCTGGCCACATCAAAGCTCTTTAATTTATCTGTGATCAATCTGGGGTAAGCTTGTAAGAAAATACCTTTTTTTTCCATCTGCTAAAAAGAGCAAGCAGGAAAAAAAAATATCCTAGACATCAAACTAATCAAGTTATACATGTTTTTGGTCTCTAGCAGCTCCTTAAAAGTGCTTTTAGAGAACAAAGTGGTCTGCTTTAAAATTTCTTACCATTAGAAATATTTGCTATTTTTTTTCCTTTCAGGAAAGTCCCAGTGCTTTATCCCAGACTCACTGAAGTCACTGAGGTTTTTTGCCGCGATTTCTGTTTGCTTTGGAACAGGTCTCTGGTGCCTTCAGATTTCTGACAAGCAAAAGGCTCTGAACTAACCCCTACGCTCCTATGCTAGAATGGGTGGGAATGGGTTTGATTCTCACTGTGCTCAGAATATCTTGCACAATGTTTAATGCTGCAAATTTTCCTCTACATTAATAGCTGATTTGCATGAAAACTAAAGGCAAAATAGAGTCCTTAGTGAGTAGAGAAAAACAGAATATTGTGCTAAAGTACACGTAATCTATGGTCTGAAAATATGTCAGATAGATTAATTTTATTTACTCTAACTGTCCACATTACTTCTGATTCTTATTCTTACACTTTTACCATGCAAAAAGAGGGAACTAATTTTGCATCCATTAGAAATAATGGGAATTGTGCTATTTAGTCCAAGTAGGAGAAGACCCTAGATTCTTTTGATGCTATTCATAATTTGGGTTGTCAAGAATGAATTAACATTGAAATGAAGAACTTTGCTTGGTAAACCGCACAGATAATATACAACTATGTAGGAGGGAAATCAAACCAAATCTTGAGCTCGTGGTATACCATGAATGACAAGGATAATACTGGGTTTCTATACCATGGGTCGATTTAATTAAGAAAGAGAAGGATGAGAAGTGACCTGATCAAAATTCGTTAACAATTACTTGGGGCAAGGCTTTCTGAGAGAGGTGATCAGACAAGGAAAGACCAAGATTCGCTGGCTAAGAACTAAATTTAAACAAAGTTCAGATGGAAAACGATGTGCAATTTTTTGATTGTAGCATCAGGACAATTTCAAAAGGGATGTGGTGGGTTTGCATTCAGATGAAATCTTTAAGACAAGATTTTGTGCATCGAACAGCAACTTGACGTAGAAATCTTTTAAAGAAGTTGCATCCCATGCCATGAAGACAACATAATTATCAGACAACAATTATCTTGGTATCACTAACAGTAATCCATTTTCCATGGTGCAATGCCTTTAAATTTTTTAGGCTTTGATCTAAGCATAAGTTTTTGTACCTGGAGTGCCCATCAATGCTAGCAACACCATGCCCAGGCATGGAGGTCCTGAAACTACATGTGAATGATCTTCTTATTCCTAGTGATAGATCGAAAATAGGAAGCTGCTAATTTGTGGAAGAATGTCTTTCAAAATTCAGTTTTCTCACACCTTTTTTCCCCTCTTAATTAGTAATGCAATAGTGAAATTAGGCATTTGTAGATTGTGATTCTTAGAATTACTGGGATGCCTCTGCAATCTGAAAGGCTAGAGCAGCTTTCTTTCAAAATACCTGCCGTGTTATTACTGGAAATAGTGCTTTTCTACAGCAATTCACACCCTAATCACTTCCCATCTGAGGAATGTCTGACTATCACTGTTATTCCTCAAAAGCTGTAATGAGACTGAAACACAGTGTGAAAACAAAACTTTTACAGATAGTTGGAACACTTCCATTTTCTGTTTGTTTGTTTGGCATCTTTTTTTTTCCCCAAGAGAAAGTGAAAGTACTCTTTGGAGGAAAGAGGCTTTACTCATCATCCTTACCTGTTGCCTAAGGATCTCTCTATTTGAGGCATGCTGCACAGCCCACCTTAAAGAAAACATGCACCTCAGCCCTTCCTACAAGTCTGCTCAGGTTGTATTTATAGAATAATCTTACAGCTTCTCACCCTGAAGAAACACCAAAAACCTCTTTTGTTCATCATCACACGGTCTGGAAATAAACAATGGGGTGACAGCAGTAAGTGTGATAACATAATGGTTGAGTATGTTTTTTTTTTAGCAGAGTGCACTAAATTAGATTTTGTCCACTTGTTATATTTGTAATGTTCCAAAATTGCGCAGAAGGGTGCTGGGGCAACAGCTCAGCTGGGATGGATCAAAATAGTTGAACTGTATAGATTCAAATAAGCAGACTGTCTCATAGTCTTTCCAGTTTGAAGCAGGCTTCAGTCCCAAACACTAGACATCAGAAAATTTACCATTTTATTTTGCATAAGTGATAGCGGAGGTTTTTGAGGTTTGTCTTATTTTTTACGTGCAAGCATTTTTCTAGTGAAGTACAAATCCAGCATTTTAAGCCTACTGACAATAAGCTTGTTCCTTACCTTTCACAGAACCTATGTGTAATGCCTCCCTTATCTCCTGGGATTTGTAGATGCAGGTGGAAAACTACTGCTGGGTGCATTTCAGGAAAAAATGTCCAAGAGCACACAGGCAGACTGTCAGAGCTGGGGAAAGGAACAGACTCCAACACTGCTGAGTCCCAGCATTCAGTCCTATACCTGAATTGCTATAACCCAAAGCTCTTCTATAGGCCTGGCAGGAAAGATGTCCTTCATTTTTAAAGTTTATATCTTGTACATGTGGCTCATTTTTCTGTGTCAGTGAATAACATACGTATTCCATTCTGAAAAATAAAACTGCTCCTCTTTTCTCATCTTATTTATAAACTTGCCCTCCTTTCCCTCCATTGCCCCTGCCCTGTGAAGAACAAAACAGAAGGAGAAAACTGAAGGCTTGGAAAGAGGCAAAAATATGTGCCACTACGACCAAAAGAATCTAGAGAAAGTCACACTGGATTTACACGACATTTCTGGATTTCTTCACAAAACAACATATCTCTATCAGCCCTTTAGCAATCTCTCTTTCCCTTCCACATAAAGCAGAACATTTGTATTGCTCGAAATGGCCTAATGTTTACAAAATTACAAAATTATTATAGAGGTACAGAAGACAGCATGGGCAATGGGCAGACTCTTAGAAGTACGTGACATTTTCAGACATTTCCCCATTTTATGGAGAATACCATTCTGCAGAGATGTCAGTGCTACTGAAAATGGAAAAGCATTTAAAATGCCTATATATCTGATAGTGGAATGCTTCCTGTAGCATCATCAAAGTCTTTGCCAGACAGACTTTAGCACTGACTATATATAAATTTCAACTTCTTAATTATGGATGACCATAAATAGCATTTTGATATCCCAGTTTATATAAGAAAACCTGAGTACTATTCAGGAAATGTAAGAAGGTCTCCCAAGTAATTGTTTAAAAGGATACCATAAAGGGTTAACCTAACACCTTTCTTCTGGCAGTAGGTCTGAGTGGACTTAGATATGCCCACAGCTTTTGAAAGCCTATGTTCCTTGGGGGAGAGTGGTGGCAGAGGCATACGGGCAGAAAGGCTCCATCCTCTGGCAAGACGAGGTTGACATTAGAGGGCTCTCTTGGCACCGTTCTGGCGCAGGGCCGGGGACAGCCTGGGTCTGGACTTCTGGCTTGCTGCTGGGTTTGCTAGCTTCAATCGTGCTTGACAGGAAAAACAAAGTCTCTCTGGTGAGAAATGAAGCATGACAATTGTTAGAAAAACAGGAGATGCACTAACAAAATTACAGGAGTTTTGACAAAATTGGGCCTATAATGGACCACGGGATTTGGTGCTGATGAGCAGCTTAGTGATACACACAGCACGATGAGAAGAGCTGCTTCTGAGAGAGCACATCCCTGGCTTGTATAGCAATAGAATAGCAGTAATTAGTCCTAAAACTTGATAACATTTAGGCTAAAATTTGTAACAAAACTTGATATTTACAACAAAGTCAAGCAAGCAGTTGACGGGTCTGTTAGTATGATTCAATTTTCTTATCATCAGTACCAAGGTAAAATACTTTCCTGTTAGACCACCTTTACGCACATCCACCCTCCTGGTGAGACAACGTTTTCATTTCACCTTCTTTCAGCTGTCCAGATGTGAGGGATCTCATCTGCTCTACTTGCCTAGACGCCTCCAAAGCAGATGGCAAGGGGGGCAAGGGCACTTCTGGCGGGTGATTCTTCCCAGCAGAAGATGGATGGGACAAACAGCTCTCTGGAGATGCCCATCTTTCTGCCTAGGCTAGTGAGGAGGTGTAAGAGTTTGGTGGGTCTGAATGCCTAATATCCAAATAGCGGAAGCCGAGCAAGACAAATCTCATGCTGCTCTAGACAGTTTCAGAGAACACCGAGCAACTTCAGCAGTTTAAAGGAAGTTTGGCTGGTAGATACCGAGGGTAATTAATGCCTTGCTCTCACCCTTTCTGGGAATCCCAGCTTTCCTTCTGATCAGATATTCATGTGGAAGTCCTTTATTCTGCTGCATAGAATCACAGAATCACAGAATGGTTTAGGCTGGAAGGGACCTTCAAAGATCACCTGGTCTAACCCCCCCTGCCATGGGCAGGGACATCTTTCATTTGATCAGGTTGCTCAAAGCCCCATCCAACCTGACCTTGAACACTTCCAATGGTGAGGCATCCACAACTTTCTGGGCAACCTGTTCCAGTGCCTCACCACTCCCATTGTAAAAAAAATTCTTCTTAATGTGCAATCTAAATCTTTGAGTTTAAAACTGTTGCATAGTCCAGTTCTAGGGAAGGTAAGTGAACACAGAACTGGACTTAACGTTTCCTTCACTTATCAGCACTTCCTCCAAACAAGTTTTCCAAAAAGACACTTAAGTCTGATGACTTAAGTGATCCCAGTGTCTAGGTGTTTGCAGAACTCTTCATTACCTACAGTAAAAACCTGTGAGACTGTTGCACACGAAAAGTTTCTCACCTTCTGAAATATTTTCAGAATAAACCTGCTAGATACAGTTTCACTATTACCCTTTTTTGCTTTGAAGTGTTTTTTTATTTGACCTTTGGAACAAATATTTCACAGGATTATTTGTAGCTAAGGAACACTATAGAGAACTTGGAATATTCTGTCCTTCTGCCCATAATTTGTTACTGTACATACATTTTTATTCTGCGTTGTTCCTTTCCCTCTAAATTCTTCTACCTCAAGCAGCTGACAACTGTTACTGTGCAGTAACATTTTTTCAGTAAAGAGGCATTTCTGAAGGTGGTTATTTCTGCACATGGCACCTCCAGATGTTTTGCTTTGTGTTAACTAAATGCCTGCCTCTTTTCTGGGGTGCTTGAGAATGCGCCTTTAAAATCTTTTTTATTTCAGAGTTTCTCTGAGAGTCATGGGAGAAGTAGAGTAATTATAATTCATTTACCACAGTACTGTGGGGACTGATCAGACCCTTACCGATGGTAGACTCAGATTTCTTTATAACCGGGACCGTAGTTTTTCCATAACTTATTTGTTACTCCATTTAAAGAAATTTTGAAATCAGATCACTAATAACCCCAAAATCCAAGGAAAAAAATAAAACATCAAGCTTTTCCACATAAGATAGCTGCTTTGAAAATCCCTGAAATGAGAAAATCAAGACACTGAACTCCCATTCAGTTTTAAAGGGAAGCAAATCACAACAAAGACCTCTTTTAAAAATCATGCTGTTCCCAGAAAGGGTTATGTAACATGCTCAAGATCCCATTGAAGACCCTAGTGGAGATCTGCTGACTCCCCCTAAGTGTGTTTAAGATTCAACGCTGTCCTTTTCCCCAAAATGCTTGAAGGCCCTTCAGCATGTCAGCAAGATGCTAGACCAAACAAGAAAAGAAAAAAGGGAGGAGGAGGGAATATGACTCTAGTGTATATGGGATATTTAACAGTGCTCCGGATGAACAGGAAGGATATGGTAGGCACATCTTCATCCACCGATGTCCTTGAAGCCCTGACCTGGGGAGGATATACCTTCCCTTCGGTCTTCTGACTTTCTCTTACAGGTGATGGTGCAGGGAGAGTTCATGTGCTTGTGAAGCAAAATTAGTCTGTCGTGATACAGAGAACTATCCATCAAAAAAAGAAATCAAGGGCTGGATGTAAATCAAAACCATCACAGAGCCTCAGTCTCCTCCCAGGGCTCATTTCAAGGCCCAGCTATAAGCACTAACAGTTTATTTTTCTGGCATTAGAGGTCAGAACCACATTCGCCTTTTGCCCTATTTTTAAATTTAACATTGGTTTTATCTTAAGCGGCCTTCTAATAATCAAATTTTGCCTATTTTTCTCCAATTGTCTCTCCCATAGCTGACCTCTACAGTACTAACTAAAAAGCCACCAGTTCGTCAATCTTGCAGACACAATGTTTTGTCCACAGCAGCTGGTAAAAAAGCACTCTTTTTCTGAAAACATGCAAGCAGAAAATAAACTCAGGAATGCTGATGCACAAAATAACTTGTTTTGGCAAGTTCAAGTATTTTGTGTATGTATATCTGCAAGGTGTTAGTAGCAAAGCTAGTTTCTACTTCATCCTAAATAGTGTAGAAGAATAACCAAAACAAAACACAAAAACCCCAAATACCAGTGCTTGCCAAGTGGGAAAAAAACCCAAAACACAGTGGTAGAAGAAAAATATTTACTTCCCAGCATCTAAAATTATTATGGGCATTAGAGAGCATTTAGGAAAATGCCTTTTAAAAAACCACTGAAGTGTTATTTTAATAACTTGAAACAGGAGACAGAGCGAGTGCTACTGATCCATGAAGTTTGGCTCTGTTTTTCCCTCCCCTAGCAGGCTGAATTAAGGACCACCTGTATTACCCTTGCAGGCTGATCTCTTTGTCAACCACCAGTCATCTCGGTGCTAGAAGAGTTCAAAGCACAACTTCAGAAGTAAAGCACCTCCCCTGGAAACGTAAAATCAGGACCAAAAGTTTGAGCCAGCCAAAGCATAATCCCAGGTCATGGTGAAAAGACTGGATTTCTACGTTCTTGGCTATCGTGTGGTGCCTGCTTTCAGTACCATAAAAACACTGTAGTTATTTTGGCCATCAGTTTCTGAACTCTTTGGAGGTCCGTAGAAAAAGACCTACCTCTGCTTTTGTAATGGCTACACATTCGGTGGCTGTTCACTGTCTATTATTCAGAGGTTTCTTGATATACAGCACAGCTATGCAAAATAGACAGCTGTCTCAGCATACAAACTGCTAACTTGCTAAGTGTGAAGTCACACTTTCTCATGACAAGACAGCAAAACTGTCATTCTGGCCATTTTCTCCTTGTACCCACCCTGTTGTAAAGTGAACCAACTGATGTTTACAAAATGCCCTCTCCTTCTTTACAGAGAAAGAGCTATGGCTCCACTCGTATACAGTTTAAGACTTATTAAGCTCCCAATCATCTTTTTAATACTTTCCCAGTCCAAGGACTGAACATTTGATGGTGCTATCTATAGCTGTAAACATTTTAACCTCAATATTTCTTCTTGATTAGAATATGTATGTAAACCAGGGTCACAGAGTCCTCCAAGGTGCAAAATAATCTTGAAACTCAAGTTGGAGATATTTGAACCAACTGCTGTACAGCCAGCTTTCCTCTCAAAGCAGTATTACTGTGACAAAGCATTACGTGCTTCACACAGACTAGCTGAGAAACCTTGTTGAGCAGCTTGGAGACAGTAATCTGAGTAATGCTGTGTTGGGCTCTGCCCATACCAACACACCAGCCTGCCACAGTGCCAACACAGATCTCCTTGCTGGGTGGCATAAATGTGCCTTTGATTTCCCTACACAAATCACCAGGGATTGCCCTTACGACAGGGACAGATGCAGACAGACATCAAGTATGAAAGCCAGTGAAGTTTAAGACCATGGGAGGTGATCCCGTACATCATATGGAGGGTGTCAGTTTGACCAAAGGAAGGTCTGCCTTGCAAAAAGTCATGCCTCAAAGAGAGTTCTCCTTCCGACTTCAAGCAGGTTAAACATTGCTCTGGAACATGAACTGCCTATACTGCTGTGGCACTGACAGGTTACTTTTTTGAAGCTTTGGAAAACTCCTAAGAATGTTGTGCTCCCTTCCTAAGAATTAAAAAGCAGCTTTTTCACTTCATTTAAGTTCTCAGTAAAAATGGATTCAGATGGCAGAAATACTGTAGAAGGATAACAACTTGTTTACGTCTGCTTCACTTGAATATCTTAAGCCTAAATCCAGCTTGTTTAATTTGCTTTTCAACCCTAAATCATGAATCTTCTGGTAATTTGATCTGTGCTGATGTGGTAAATCACACCTATTATATACATGTCTCTCAAAAAAAAAGGTGTTTTGACAGGATTCTATTTTTTACAATTTACTTCCTCATCCAAAGTTTCTCAGGAAACACTGCTGCATTAACTGCCAGTAATGAGAATCATGGTTTACCACCCATTTGGTCACAGTTAAACTGAAGTAACCCCCCCAAAATTAAGCGTAGTCATGCAATTTGCATCTGCATTTACTGAACATTCTTACTGGCTTTTTTCAGTCTAAGGACAGTAAATTAGAGCACGGTGCAGGGTTGCAAACTCCCACCAGCTGTGCCCCATCCACAAACAGAAGACTGTTAGTCATGTGAACTTGGCCATGTTTGAGCAGACAAGCCCTGCTAAGAGACATCATAGCAGTAATGGCCCCTATTGCTTCCAGAGCAGCAAGCACCTCTGCATGGTGCTCTGAAGGTGTTGAAGATATACCAGCTGGGACAACCCTGCTTCATGCTGAATGTGTGCTGTATAAACATACTTTTTACAGCTGAGAGTTTTAAGGACTGGCATTCATGTAACCAACTGAGTAGGAAGTCACACTTAAAAAAAAAATATCTCTCTTTTTCTGGGCTTTGCTTCTTATTTGAGTTATACTTGGGCAACAAGATGAACAGACTAAGCTTTCTAAATACACGGCTCATAGTTTCCCACTGTGTACTGCATACCACCTTAGCGCTCCCACTAAATATGTACAGGTGTGTAGCACAGTAATAAAAGTTAGAGGGAACACTGACTGGGGACCCTTCCTTTGCAGACGATATTTTCATATTGTGTATGACCTCTGTGGAACGAACTGCTGTGGAATCTAACTGGAACTAATGAGTTATAAAAGCAGGTCAGAAAAGAGTTAGACATGGATGAGGAGACATCCCACAGAAGTGCTGGACATCTGGATGTATATTTAGTAACTGGAAAAGTAAGAACTCTGCTCCTGAATGATCAGCAATCAGGTTTGCATGTAATTTGAATACTGTTCAGCTAGCTGGGGCAATGCACTGTTGGTCTTAACCACTTCTCTAGATGCAGTTGCGTTTCTAAACTTTCTTTCAGTGGCAAAGAGTAAAGAACAAGTATTGTATTTTTCTTGCTTAAAAGTTTTTGGTAGGGTGCAGCACCACCAACTCAGGCATGCTTTCTGTAAATGTGGATAGTGGTTAAAAAAACAAAACAAAAAAACCTGAAAACCTTTCTAGAAGTTGCTGAAGGAAATGTTATTATGACTAAGAGGCTGGATTCACTGCACAAAACAGCTATTTCTAGTGATAAAGCATAAAGGTTAAACAACTGAGGACAAGATTGCCAGATGTAAAATAGAAAGTTTCCAATTTAGGGACAGCAGAGGAAGAACATGAATTAATATGCAAGGACCAAATTAGCAATATAAAAATCCTCCAAGCCAATCCAAATGCCATTGAAAATAAACTCAGGAACTCTCCTCCTTCTCTTCTGCTCTCTGCATTCCAAGGAGGATTGAGTTTAGAATAACCATGAGGAATTTTAGAGGAATCTTACACTGAAATGTTGAACAAAGGCTTTAAAAGGTAGAGACACTGTATGTGCTTAAAAGATACTATTTCTGTCTTTATCGTGCTAGATTCTTCTTCAGTACTTCTGTCTGAAAAAGGAATAAATGTTTTGAACTTAAGTTTTCTCAAGAGTTTTGTCTTTAGTGAGATTGGTAATGATTCTTGAACAGTTTTGAAACTGGGGTAATAACTGATAATTCCTACCTGGCTTATTAACTGGAAGAAAAACCAAACACAAAAAAACCCCAAATAAAAAACACATCAACAACCGAACACTTGGCAAATACACAAAATCCACTGGTTGTTGACTTTTCATCCTAGACTACATTTCAGTGCTAGCTTTGTTAGCTTTACGTATAGCCATGCACTGTCTGGCTGGGGATCCTATGCTGCAATATTCATTGGCAGATGGGTCTTACAGGTCTTACACACATTTTTCTGGCATGAGCTGGCAGATGTCCCACTCCAGGAAGAAAAGCTATTTCACTGCTAATAAGTCAAGATTATTATATAACATGGTAGGACTTAAAAAATAGAGTCCACTGTGGTATTCCTCAAATTGAGGGGATATCATGGATTGTTCAGTCCATGACAAGGGCTGTTATGGACTTTAAACTGGACTCCTGGAAAATGGGTGCAGCAGATTAAACATCAGCACCACTAGACTGATGGTTGGCTCAGCTGTGGTACAGCTTTTCTGTTAAACTTGCATTTTGGAAAGCTCCCACAGGATCTGACAGAAATAGGAGCTCCCACACACAACCATGATCCCATCACAAAAAGCAGGCAGATACAGGGAACTGCACTGAAAATAAATGAGAGACATATGTAAAACCCGAGAGGAGACAGTACATTTAAGCCTGAACAATCAGGAAGAGCAGAGAGTCAAATGCTGCAATCAGATGAACAGAATTTAGGACTTTCAAGATAGCAAACAGTGGCATGACATCTTACGGTGCTGCACCTCTTACACGGCTACATGTTATGTCTGCATGTGCCTATGCTCCCATATGGACAGGCACTAAAATTCCAGCATAGAAACTGGCAAGCAAGGGTAAATCAGTGATACTCAAAATTAGCAGAATAATTTCACCACTGATCCCTCTGATTCAATCCCTGATCACCTAGCAATATTCCTTGCAGGTTTTAACACCTGATCCTACTGGACATAAAACACAATTCCAATAGCCATATGTGATATTTGTGAGACATCTGACAGTAAAGCCCCATTTCAGTCTTGTAACAGCTATGATTATGTCAAACACACAATTGCCCTCTGCATTTTAAGACACGCAGCTTGCACAGTGATTTTAGTTGACCTAATATTTAGGTACATCCAGACAAACAGAAGAAAGCAGAATTAGGAACCTCCTACCTTATGTTTCAACACTCCTCCCCAAAAGCTGCATCTAAAGTTAAAGAGCAAATAACATCCAAAAATACCAAGATTCCTCACATTATGTGGGCAGCCTGAAAAACTCCACAGAAATGCAAATGTAATCAGTTATTCAGAGAAAAATTATTTATTGATAACAACTCATCTCTTACATTGTTTCTCAGCACTGAGATAAATCATATAAATACATTTCACAAGTATGAAAAATATGTTAGTGGCTAATGCTGAAGACAGAATGTGGCAGGAGATGAGAAAGAGTGGGTACTGGGTTATCGCCTTCACCTGACAGGTGAACATACTTGCATCTGTGATTCCAAAGCATAGTTCCTAAATAAATCATTAAATATATTGAGCAGGACAGGCTACTCTTCTACAGTCCAAAAATCATATGGAGCATTAACAGGAATTAAAATCTATCATCTCTGAGTTTACTAATGGGACTCATCTTACCTGAACTTAGCTGTATAAGCAAGTCATCTAGTTCAGCTTCACCTGTATCATCACCAGAGAGCGATAAGGACCTTCTGATTCAAACTAACCTAAGGTAAGTGTCTCAAATAAACTGGAACAATTTCCCCCTCACCCCCAAACCGTTCAATGCTCTCCACTCATTGTGGCACAAGTGTAGATGACTTGGTCAGACTGGACGCATACCTTTTAGCTAAAAGCAATATGAAATAAATCTCACCTCATGTCCCAGAAAGAACCTGACAAACTCCTTCAGGAAATACCCTTGTCAGGTCAGAGGGAACCTAATTAGCACTTGAGAGGGTTTCCTGCCAGCCAGCTACAATCAGCAGCTCACTACTGTTTACAAGGAAGACAACTAATGGCATATGCAGAAGAGTTAAGACGCAAATCAACCTATCAGGAGACAGGCACCGCTATCCAAGCATCTCTGATAAAATATGAACATATGATAGCGAAGGAAGGAAAATCAAAATGCTCTCAAGTGCGCAGATAAAAACAATATATGTCTTTATTCTGATAAACTGTATAAGACCAAGCTTTTGCTTCACAGCTTTGCAGGTCTACAGCAGAGGGAAGTATAGCAAGGGGAAGTTGACAGTAAGAACATGGGAATTCTAAAAAGGGAGAAAAAGAAAATATAGAAAGCATCTGAACCCCCAAATATAAGTGTGGGTCCACACAAAAATAATGCACTACAACTGCAAGATCAGACTTAGGTGGATTAGATTTGATTTCTTACAATAGATTACGTCTTTCTAATGCACTTATTGAACTTCCTGCGTCTTTAAGGGTTTGGCTGCCAAATCTGCTTGCTAAAATTTGTCCACTCGCATCTCTTCTGAGGCATCTTACTCCATGTCTGGATTTTGAGAGATCCTGAACATGCCCACAGTTGTATTTAGGTGACTGCTCTTCAGCACTTCATGTGTTGGCCTCAATATTTTGGGAGATTTCACAACAACTTGCCCAACAACTTGTTAGTGAACAAACAAAATCAGCTAACATAGCCAAAACAGGCATATTCAGGTTGTTACTGGAAGGCAGGAAGGTGAACAGACAAGGGGCAAGCATATAGGTATATGGCTGTGCAACCTAGAAAAAGCCTAGCAAGCATAAGATAACATACAAAGGTAAAGAGCTATGGTTACAAATGCTGTCGCTTCATAAAGGACTTTCTCTCCAAAAGGTCAGAACTAAAACCTCCATCAAAACTACAGAAATACCAAATATTCTGCAACAGTGTTCACACCCTCGGTGTTAATATAATAACAGCACAGATATGTAAGAACTGGAGGGCAGTTGTCACTCAAACATTTAAACTCCTCCTTGAAGTAGGTCAGTATTTCCAGGCAACCAGAACATAAAAACAAAACAAGTGACCTCCATGCCTATTACAACAAATCTCCAGCAGAGTCTGGGTTTATGAAATGACTGGGCATGATGCAAATGTTGGCTGCTGCACTGGAGAGACTGGCCTATTTGTCACTCCAGAGAAACTGTGATCAGACAAGAATAAAATTGTAATAAAATAGCAGAGGAGAGGGCAGATGTTTCCCACCCCTAAAATGCATACCTTCCCCCTGAAAATGTATGCCTTGCCAGTTCAAGACTGTCCTTTGACCATACAACGTGGCCTTAAGGATGTAGGCTGACCACAGCAGAGATCTTCATCTGCAACACTCTCGAAACAGAATAAAACATTGCTCCTATTGGAGCAAAGAACTAGGTGGTAGTGTGCCAGCTCATAAGGGTTAGATATGCTCTGCAGTCCACAGGACAGAACACCCTATTAGCTGGGTAGCTAGCAGCTTTCTATGGACAGGCTGCGTAGCTGTATCCTAGAAATAACAAAAGAGCGAAAGTAGTTCCTCTTAGCTTACATCTTGCATGCATTGAAAGCTCTTAGTTTGAACTCCCCTCATCCCCACTTCCTGGGCACGCAGCAAAGGTTAAACCAACTCATTCAGAAACATGGAGGTCATCTTCCTCAAACTAAATCTAAGGCTTGCTTTACCAAATCTTTCAGAATCAAAGATATATTTATATATGTACATTTCCTCAGTCGAACTCAGTATTAGGGCCACTCAAGCTCCTGGAACAGGATGTCACTGTTATGCCCTCTGCACCTCCTCTCCCCTCCACACCACCACAAGCACCTACCTAGGAAGAGCTATAAGCTAGAGTCTTTCGCACATTTGCGTTGTGGCTGCATTTTGGGTGTGGGTCAACTCTTGTGCTTGACATACATCAGAGGAAGCTACTGCCCATACCTAGGCAAACTCATCAGTAAGAGGTCAGTGTCCTGGCTTTTAGCATCAAGTCAGTTCCTCACTTTGTGATTATGCCATCCACCGAAATGCACTCTCCCTGGCACAGTGTGTAGAGACTCCCACTGTCTTGCTTCTACATCCTGGTGAGACAAGGTCAGGCAGAGTGTATTGCTACAGGGTAGCAGCAGGGTTTGGATCATGTTTCTGCTGTGAATCTCTTCTGGGTACAAACATGACTGGCCACTAACATAGTTGCATTAGTGCCAGCTACCAAGTGAAAACACTGAGGCTGAAGGTAAGCCGTGGAAACTGGTTCGCCTCCCCAACTATGTGAAGTGAAACAAATTGTTCTGCTTTTCACAAACTTAATTGCTCTCAATATACGCGGTTGCTAAAACCAAGCCTGCACAGCGTAAATCCTGCAAATTGGGCATAACCCTGAAGCCACACATTTGGCTTGCCAGCTGCATTGGCATTACTGTGTATATAGACAAAAGGTCCACATACCCAAAAGGCCTAGCGTTGCAGGGGGAGAGGAGAGGCACCTCTTAGACTGCTCTTGGGCAGAGCAACTACCCTGCAATGGGGAGCATGCTGGATTACGTGGCAAGGGGAGATCTGGCACTCGGAATTCTCCTGCTGCTGCGTCAAGGTAGGCAGCCTGTCCATCTGTAAGGGTTGTGTGAGCCTGGATGAGGCGTCTGAGTAAGTCCTGCCCAGTGGCATGGACCCTCCTTCTTTCTCTATTTTCATCTTCCTTATCAGCCAACATTAGTCAGAAGGAGGAGGGAAACCCACAAGAAGCCATTTAAGTCGTCTTCATTCCCTGGAGTCCTCCAACACTGCCATAGTAAAATTAAGACCTCCCAGACAGAGCTTGAGGGCACTACTCTAATAAGTACTTCTGGAAGACTGGTCTGCTAGTGGAAGGAATGCCCTGGCTAACTTATGCCATGCTAGCGAATAAGCAGTTCCATAAACCATTGATCTATAGCATGGTTGTCAGGATTTTCAGTTCTGGTTTTCAGTTCTGCTGACTAGATGACACAAGAAGGTGGAATCTGGAATCACAGTATCACGCAGAGTTGAACAATACATGCTATTCTTCCCTCTTGTATAGTTTCTTTGGAAATGTACTCTGACAGAATCAAGTAGATCTGTTATTCTTCTTTCGGCCACCTCTAGCAATAATCATGGTCTCAAGATAATACTGACACATGAGAGCAAGTAGATCTGCGCACAAGGTAGCCACCTGTACTTCTGGGCTGTGGTCTGCTTAACACAAGCTACAGTGTCTCTCCAGAGAGCAGCGTGTATCTGCAAAAATTAATTTAGGGACATCGCTAGGTCTTTCAGTGGAGATTAACGGTATCTTCTTTGGCAGTTAGCCAGAGGCATCCGAAACAGCCTACAACTGCTCTCATGACATCCTATACAAACGAAAGAGCTTAGTAATAAGAGGCAATCATTTTTCTTTTCCAGTAGTGAAGCTCAGGCACTTAGAAAATTTGCCCTACACTGAATAGCAAATAAACTGCATACATATAGTTGGACAGACAGATGGGTTCTCCAGTGCATTGCAGCTGGCTATATCTCAGAAGATTAGCACAGACATCCCTTGCTACTAGGATAAACTCTACTACCGAATGAAATTGCTCCTTATCAGTCTAACAGAAGAGCCTCTACTACATCTCCCAGTGAGTTTACTCACTGTCAGCCTGGCCCAAACTGAAGTGAAGGGCAAAGACACAGTCACATGAACAGAACCGCACCTCTCTGAAGCTCAAGGAGGGAACACTGACTTTACCAACAGATTCAGACCGCTACTTTCTGCTTTCAGCTTTCTGTGCACCAAGCTCACTCACAGAGGAAACTGAGTAATCCCAGGTAGTTTCCCTTTGAATCACATCTAGTGACATTTGTCTTCTGGAAGGGATGAGACAAGCTTATTTCTTCTGGTGAGAAATGTCTTGCCCTGCCAGCACGTTTTGGGACAAGAAGCTACTCTGGTCTGTGTGGGTAGTAGTGAGAGATAATCACAACCCAACTCCCCAGAGACTGGTGTTGCTAGCAGAATAAGGCACCTAGGAAGTGATGGGGTTGTAGGGCAAGTCACCATGTGGCTATTTTAGAGGCCATGAGTGGGATCTGCTGTGCCCTTGTGAGGATTTGGTGACACCACTGTATCTTTTTTCTCCAAGGCTGGAATTGCTTTCACCGGCAAGTTGACAGAGGGGAGGATGAAGGGAGCATATTTTGGAAATTGTATGAAACACGTCGCCCGCATCAAACTCTCTTCTCTCCTCCTCTTGAGTTTTGCAGAAAGAAATTAACATTTAATGTAAAACAGCCTGCCTTGATAGCTGCCTGAGTACCCCATTAAACATTTTCCACACCTCAGGGGAGACAAATATCCGGTCGTAAATTCCAATTTGTCATGGATTTTCTAAGTCACAGGTTGACAGAAGAAGCAGTTATCACTCTCTAATCAGTATGCAGAGACCATTACACTCTTTAGCAATACTCTTCAATGGACAGAGCAAGAGTTAGAGAGGAGATTTAAAAAGCAAAGCCCTTTGGTTTTGAACACAAGGCTCCCAGAAAAACGTTAGCAGAGATTATTTCACCAACACAGCACTGACTCAGTAACAAAATGTAACTCCCTGCTGGAGGAGTGCCATTATTTGTTGTGATTGTAGTTATCACTATTCATCTTCTATTTACATACCACGTAAATTTATACCATACTTTGTAACAGCACACTGAAAACAAAGCCCCTGCTTAGAAGAGTTTTAACACTTCTGCTCCAGTGACAAATTTAGTTCTATCAAATATTTAACAGCTGCAGCAATGTGTGCATCCTGGAATTACTTGGAGCAAGCATTTATTTACATGTGTGATCCACAACTCCAGCCAGAGCTCATGAGCACTGGAGGACAGTAACTGCAGAGAAAAAATCACCGTCCCATCCTCCAAGTCCAAGATAATAATGCAGAAAAGTAACTAGCCAAACAAGATTTCACCATTAAGATTGCAAATTTGTAATCTCCAGTCTTCAAGCTCCATCCCTGGGTGATGGAAATGAGGACGAGGAACAAAGAGAGAAGACTAAGATGATCACAGGTTTGCAAAGGTTATGCACACAAAACAATTTTCTGCAGGCTGAGCTCTAATGCCTTTGTAACTTCCCTCCATTTAAACCAACTAAGAAAGAGTTTTGGCTGTGATCCAGCATTCCTAACTTAAGCACCTGCACTGAATCTAAATTCTAGGTGACTGTGAAACTGTCCTCCTAAAGTGCCTAATTTCCTCTGTGTTGCCAAACAGGAGAGGTACCCTTAAAGGCCTCCAGAGAGAGGCCCTATTAACTTCTCCTTGCTAAGAAACCTTCCCTCTTTACCTATCAAGACCCTGGCTGCTCTTACAGGCAGACCTGCAAACTCCATCACAGAGCAACGCAAGTCTGCAGCGTGTTTCATTCCTTGACATATGCTGCCAATTCAAACTCAACAGCTTCTTTCAATTTATTCAAAGAATCAGGTCTTTTCCCTTTCCACCATTTGACTCCAGAAAGCAATATCTTTTGAGGGACTCTCCAAAACATCCAGAATTTCTAAACGAAAGCTGTCTTCTTTCTGCAAAAACAAGCTGCATCTCTCCTCAGCTTTTTACTTTAGGTTGCATCATCCTTTGCTGTTCTATCATCTGATAAGCATTGCCAGCTATGAGCCACTGAGTCATTGATTCAGCAGTGGCTGTATGAGAATGGGTCATCTGAGTCCACACCACTGGGCAGGCAGGAGGAAGAAGGCCTGGTCTGTGCGCCAGCTGTCAAGCAGTCAGCATAGCAGAACAGTATTTTCCCCCACATCAGTTTACTGACATGATCTGCCTGCGTAGGCTGCTCTAGGGGACCTCGCAGTGGACACTGCTTGCATGCTATTGAAGCTCCTCCTGATGAGCTGGCCTGAGTAGCAGTAGGCTCTGCCTACCCCTGCTTTCTCTCTGGCCTGTAGTTCTTGCATCATTAATTGCTTCTTGTGTCTAACAGGGGACGGGTACTTCAGCAGCCAAGAAAGCAGGACATGGAAGATATATGACAGAACACACAGGATCCAACTTGAATCTTTACTTGGTCACTAAACAGAATATAACACGAGATAGAGGGCTTTTCTCTGCTACTGTGAGGCAAAAGTCCCTGTCTCAAGTTCCTGACTGTTATAATTCGCTGCCATTTGCTGTAGTCTGTATTTCAACGTTGTAGTCCATGTTTAAGGTGGCTCTCTTGCAGCTGTGTGGGAGGCTGGCAGGAAAGGGAGCCCATCATGGCGCAGAGGACCGCCCTGGCACTTCGATACATCCCATCTCGCAGAAGGCCTCTTTCAGAGCTACAAAGTACTGACCAGCAAGAGAAGAGTCGCTGCTCTCTGGCAGCCCTAGGGGAGCACACAACTGCAGCTACGTTCATGAACCTGCCCTACGTACAGAAGCATCTCTGTCGAGGACAGCATTTGCATCAAAGTCTGCCTCCACGACACCACAAGGAAGTGGCAGAGCGGAGGAGGGAGAGAGAGAGAGGGGGAGAGAGAGAGAGCCTGGTTTGGTCAAAAGGTGGTAAAACTGATAAAGTGATCAGCATAAAAAGGATGTGGGGAGAAAAGCTGTCATTTATTACTTCCTTATGTGACATTTATACTTCAACATTTTTCCAGAAACAAAGAGTCTAAGGAAACAAAGTAAAAGTCACATCCAATCGCTTGTGTTTCTCCCGGCATGACACCTTTCTGAGAAAACAGCTTTTCTGAACTCACGCCCAGTAACTTTCATGACCTTGATACAAATCTCTCAATCTTGGTACCCTGTCACTTGAGTTAGTGAGAATCTTAGTTTTATCTCCAAAAATAGCAAGTTTCTAGTCCCATCTTGCTCACTGGGGCTGAAGGATGTTCAAAAAGGTGACTTGGTGAAGTTTGAAAAAGGCTAACAAAGAAGAAAATTGGGCAGATTAAAAACATATAAGCAAATTATTTTAACCTCCTGGTTTGTTTTTCTCTTTTAACTGGCAGAGGGGAGCTTTACCTAGGGACTGCTGGAAGGTGGAAATAGGTGAGCTGCTACCACGGACTAGGCTTCTGCAGAGGGCTGTAAGGGACATCGTTCAGCTCTGCTCCCAGCTAGAAAGCTGTGCCTCAACAGGTGACAGAGTTCCTAAGCTTCCACATTCGCTGCCCCAGAGGGATTAGGCTGACAAGTGCCTTTGATGCAAATGCAAAGGCGAACTACTCCCAAATTAATCTGTGTAAGTGTCACTCAACAGTAATCCAAACTCTGCAGTAGAAGGAACAATTCTGACTTTTACTCTGGCACAGCATAAGCAGTACAAAGGGCAGTGCACTTTGCTGGGACTTCCAAAAGAGCACAAGTGATATTAACACCAAAGGTACACCTTCTCTTATAGTCATGTCAACTTTTTCGGCAGCAGAGAGGGATATGGAAAATTGCAGGGGGGGAGAAACATTCCAGAATTAATATTCCAGCACTGGTATTCATTAATACTTTGAACAGCTTCTGCAACAGGTACTTCTTTCTTTTCAGCATAGGAGACACGACAGCTTACTTCTAAACTAATTTTGTAAAGGCTAGATTAACCATCCTTATTAGCACTATTTTACTTAACTGCAACAATAGTCCCTTACTAGCCCTCCTGCCGCCCATCTCCCTCAACACCAGAAGTATTCAGAGTTAAGGACAACTACAGGCAAGCAAGGTGCTAGGCACAGCCTCAGGTTAGCGATGCCTATGTGTGTGATTTGGCTAAGTTATTTTCAGTTTTGTTTACAGAAATAAGGCCATTTTACTTGTATTCCCATGCATGCGTATCTACTGGTGAGGGAATATCGCAGGGTGAGATTTCTTGTGCGATGTGAGTTTGTGAAATAACAAGCTGAGTCTGCTGATATTCAAAACACAGCCTATTCTGAGTTCTTTTTAGCATTTTTTTTTCACATGCCTTTCTTGCAATAGGAGAGTTGCTCTTTGCCTTGGTACTTACGTCAGCCCGGAGGACCCCTCCCAGACAGCCTGTGGAATCAGAGTGTAAGCTTCTTGGCACGTGTTTTGTTTCTGTTAGACTTAGAAGCATCAGAAAGAGAACTAAAACCTGCTCTGTTGGAAAATATGTTCTCAGTCCCCAGAAAACCTTAGCCTTAGCTACTATGATTCTCCAGCACTGAGAGAAAAGCAAAACAAAAATTCTGTAAAGCTGGATTCTGAGCACATAAATGTTGGTGCAAAAGTCATTTCAGTTTGATTGACGGATACCAAGGCTTTTTGAAAAAAAAAAAAAAAATCTGAAGGGGATAAATGACCAAACACTCCATTCATGAGCTTTGGGAAATAGTGAAGTCACAGGGAATGATGACACTTGAGACAATAAACAAAAAGCATTCACTTAAAAGTAAATGTTCAATGGAAAGACTGCCTCATTCTTTAGAAAAGCAAAGATAGCTCAGGCTCGCTAATTCGCATGTCATGAAACCTCACAGACCTAACTCAAATGCAGAAGCCTCAGGCCCCTATCCTTCCTTCGCTCAATGAAGATTTAATAGCAGATTAGTTGAGTGAGGTCTCATATTGCTGAAACCAAATTAATGCCTGAAACTATATACTGGTGTAATTGACCGCTCACAGTGGGAAGTGTTCGCATAAAGGCTTGCAAATCAAACACTGCTTGTGACGCTTACATTCACTTTGCCATGCACTGTCCTTCCTTTAAAGCATAAAACACTAATAAGCCCAAAACGTATGTGTAGACCTATAAAAAATGTTGCTTACTTATAAATCAGTGATTTACTGCGGGACCCCACCGATCATAGCGGATTCGCTTTCACCTGAAGGTACAGGACTGTAGGAACTCCTGCAGTCCTGAGTAAAGAGATGGGAGACACCAGCTCCAGTTTCTTCATGCTTGGACTGGAAATGAAAGCCCTCCACAACGGACCTGCTCGCTGCCCTGCTTCCACAACTCTGCTTGCCCAAGCCTCCATGCCCAGCAGGGCCCCACCGCCGGCTGCCACCACGGCGCTCCCCGTCCCCAGCACCCACCCCACCTCACCTGCTGTACACTAGGCACTCCATGTGGTTGATCTCCTTGTCAGAGCGGTAGCGGCTGTAATCCTCCCAGAGGTCCTTGATGGCCGTGACTGCCAAGATGAAGAGCACGGGGGCCAAGGCCAGCTCCGGCTGGAAGGCGTTGACGGCTGGCACGAAGTTGAGGAGTGCGATGAACACAAAGTAGACGTTGGCCAGGCGGTGGAACTGCTCAAAGAGGTTCTTGGGCAGGAAGGAGAGCGCCGTGTACTTGGTGGTCTTGAGGCGGTTGCTGGCCAGGACCGTCCTCTTGGACTTCTCCGCCTCGGCCTCAGGTAACACCAAGTTGGAGCGCACCAGCCGCGTCTTACTCTCCTTCTTCTTCCTCCGCCTCCTCTTCCTCTGCCTCTCCTTCCCCTCCGGCAGCACCTGGGGCGCTCCCTCTCCTCCTGCCGTGCCCTGGGACATCGCTGCCGCTCTCCCAGCCGCCCTCGCCCGGGCAGCGCGGGCAGCTCCCACCGCCAGGCACGGCCCTAAGTTATCATCCTCCGCCGCCCGCCACGGCTCTCCTTTCCTCTTCCCCTCCGGGGGGGGAGGAGGGCTCTCTCAAACCCTCTCCTAACCGCTCTGCCGGGACCTCGCTCGCTTTCTCCTCCTCCTCCTCGACCGGGGAGGGGACGTGGGCAGGCGGCGAGC
>WAAD01015308.1:0-142487 GCA_013389945.1 Fregata magnificens | reverse complement strand
GTAGGGGCCCCCCGCCCCGGGATACGGACCCGCGAGTGACATTTTATCGGCTGCTTTTGACTTTGTGTTACGTGTGGGGAGGAGGAGGAGGAGGAGGAGGAGGTTTGGGTGTCGAAAGAAAAAATTTCCACTGAAGTGTTCGCAGCTCTGCACTGGCCTTTATCCAAGGTCCCTGAGCAGCGGCCGGCAGGAGTTTTTATCGGCTGACTCATTTCAAAATACTCCACTTTCTGACTGAAACCGTGTGCCACGATTATTCTCGTCTCTGCACTTGGCACGGGCGATACGGCACGACGTCTCCTGACCCCCCGCATCTGCCTGGTGCGCCGGTTCAGTCGGTGGCGGACGTGGCGCTCGGGACAACCCCAAAGGTGGCAACCAAAAATGAGGTTTCTGATGGAAAGCGTTAGGCGCCGCCAGCCCCGCACGTCCGGGCGGCGGTATGCTATAACGTGTGTTCGGTTTTACGTGGATTTTTCTATTCCCTTGTGGTAGGTCTTTCCAGTGAGGGAAAGAAAACGCCACCTCTTGCACTGAGGCTTGCGCTCCACGCTTTCTGGAGAGAAACGTAGTTGCGAGTGAAGATGGAAAGCATGATAGATGGACTTAAAATGCGAAAGAGAGAATAATCCAGACCGAAAGATGTAGTCTAAAGTCGCGAGCAAATAAATGTATGCAGATGTTTAAAGAACAAATAAGATGAGAATAATGAGGATTATTGCTGCTGGACATGACAAGAGACTTTGCAGCGTCACTTTAGGTTGGGATTTAACAGCACACCCTTTGATCCTCAGGCAGCATAAAAGGCTGTGTCTAAAGTGTAGGGCAGATGCATTTTGTGGTGTGACCCTTGGTCCTGATCCTGTGATATCCCAAGGTGGGGTCATATTGAGTACAATAGCAAACCGCTGATACTTGTCAGCAGGTTTCTTGTTATGATGGAAAATAGGCATAAAGTATACACGTCTAGTCTTGATATGAAGTCAGGACAGGACTGGGGCATCTTCTGGGAAAGAGTACATGGGTACCACAGTTCAGATGCTGCCATGACAAAATCCCTGAAAACCAAGAAGTGAAAGCCATTACTTCTGAATCTCACAGCCTGTAGTTATAACACACTGCTATATCTTCATCCTTCCTTCCCCCATTTGCAGTATGTTTGTAGTTGCTTTTAAATGTGTGTAGATAATTATGATGAACCCCTTTCAGGCCCTGGAGAACAAGGTGAGTGCTAATTCAGCACATGGCCTGAGAGTGGTACTGTGTGAAGCCACAAACCCTTTACCAATTCTGCTGTCAACTCTTCCAATGATACTGAAAACCTAGCAGGGATATCCTGGGTTTCCCAGCTCTTGGAATATGGAAACAACAAGGTTTTAGTCTGTGCAAGAGGAAAAGGGAGAATTGGCCTGGGTTTCTTTCCTAAGTCTGTTCCTTTGCTGATAAGGGAAAAAGTACTTATCCCATACAGAAAAAGGAGACAAATTAAAAAACCTCCCAACTTTAATTTTTTCTGTCCATTTTTTGCCTTGGTTAACCAGTTCCCAACTTGCTTACACTTGGGGTTAACTTCACGGGTAAGCTGGAATCAGCAAAAATCCTTTTCCTGTTCTTCAGAAATGCCAAAATAGGATAAGGAGATCACAGTATGTGATGTTCCCAGACACCGAGCTTCACCCACCCCAGGGCTCCTTGCTGTCAGCTGCGGATACTCCAAAAAGCAGGTTGCTGGACCTTTTGGCCACTTCCCTGCCGGCTTCTGTGACTGACCATTTTGTGGGGCTCTGGCTCACCCCTGGCCCCCAGGACCCCAAGCACCATTCAGGCTTCATCTTTTCTCTGGATGTCCCTCTAGCCTGGGTATGTAGTAACATTAAACTTTCAATCACAGTGCTCAAGTCAAGGTAAGAAAAGACAAATGCTGGCATATCCCTTAAGCTACTTGTTTAGGGAAAACACCTGTGTATTGTAAAGTTTTGAGAACCTAACCTGGGATGAATTGTGCTTAGACATAGTGATATTGGTTGAATTCTCGACACCAGATATCCCAAAATTGTCATTCAGAACCCCACAACTATGAGAAATGGCCTATAACTCAGTGGGCTATATTTTAAAACCTGTTTTACTTGCATTCTGTTTTGGGGCGCTCGGGGTTCACATTAACAAGCTTTCAAGCTTGTTTCAAGCTTCCTTCAAACTAACAAGAACAGAAATTTAGTTTAAAGATATTAAACAGAAGCTGAAAGTTCTTATGTAATCCCCAGCTCAGATAGCTGAGTTTTATGAATAGACACAGCAAACAATTGGGTGGGAGCCTCTGAAGATTCCTGTGTTTGTTTGCTAAATCCTTAATTTCGAAACAGTTTAAAGCCTTTGTATTTGAGCACGCCAGTCAAGGGCCACCCTCGCAAAGCTTCACTATAAAAAAAGAGTAGAAAGTATGCAACACCCCACTGGTCAAGAGCTGAAAAACTCTTGCTCTCAGATCATTGACTGCGACTCTCTTTGTTGCTAGTAAACTGCTTTTTTATTATTATTATTATTATGGGCAAGCTAGAATATCACTAGGCAGTGAAGATTTTTCCATTGACTATAACAACCTCTCAGTCACATGAGCAGTCCAAAGTCCTGGATATTTGTATTAAAACCTGAGGACATTGAATCTGTGATCAATAAAAGCAAGAGTTAGTCTTATTTTTAAATGCCTATAAAATACAGTGTTTGCCAGGCTTTGCTAGCCAAAGACTTTGGCAACGTAGACACTCCCAAGAATTTAGTCTCTCCTTTCCTTTTCTAAGTAAAACTGTGCTCACAAGGTCTGAGAAAGCATAAATGTTTGTATCTGAACTCATATTCAAGCTCTCCCTGCCCACATGGTCCGAGTATGTGAGGTTGCAGATAAGAGGCAGGCTGCAAATTCAACCTTCAACCTGTACAAAATACACATGCACAATTCTGGCCCTAGCTTTTGGGTAGCAAAATGACAAGTATGTTGTTTTTGTTAATTGGGATACACCTGCATCTCCTTTTTAGGGGTCTTCTGGAAGAAAGGGAGCAGAAGGAGTTTGGCTTTCAATCAGTCCAGAT
Organism: Fregata magnificens; assembly: GCA_013389945.1. Lineage (NCBI taxonomy): Eukaryota > Metazoa > Chordata > Aves > Suliformes > Fregatidae > Fregata > Fregata magnificens. Next base: position 139,400 of record WAAD01015308.1, on the reverse strand, counting down.
GGCTCATGGTCCTTAGAAGGTATCACCCTCGAGAAACGTGAGCTAACTGGAAAAGCCTGAGGAGCCAAGAGCCAAGGACTAGATTTAGTAGAGTAAAATGCAGACCCTTTGCTATTTTTCAGGGTCATTGGAACAAAGCACTAAAACTGGGGAATGTCTGAGGATTACTCTGTGCTCCAGTTGAGCAATCCCTGCCATCCATAGATGTCTCTTTCCTGTGCAGAGCTCCTCCTTCATTGTCATGTAGCTGCTTCTGACCATCCTCCATCTCACTGGCCAAACCTCTCTGCATTTTGCTGGGTATCTGCTCTCTGATTTCTCCTGCCATTAACCTGAATCCAGCCTCTGATGCCCAATATCTCTTGAATTTCAAGCTCTCCCCAGAGCCTTTCCCAATGCCTGACTCTTTTTCAACTCAAATAAACAGATTTTCTTCAGATCAAGGACTAAAGTTGGAAAAGAGAGAGGTTCTAAGCATCAGTTATGCTGATAATACGCCTAATGAGCTCATCTTTATAGCTGAAGCCATTAAAAGCTGAGTCTTCATGTATGACACTGCTTTTAAGGCTAGAAGGAACTATGGGATTGTCCAGCCCAAGATACTGTATTAACTTGGCCTTTTAGATACCACACACCCTACAGCTTGAAATCATTGTCGAGTTCTTATTATGTGAGCAGGCTGGTTGCTTAGAGATGAGATATCCATTTTTTTCCTCTTCTCAGAGTCATCAACTCTGATTATATTTGAAGTATATTCTATGGTTTGGGGTTATGTGGGTATGTGAGAATCGTAACATCGACCAAAACCCACCTTTGGCCCAATGGTTGTGTGGAACAGTTTGAAAATGGCATCCACCTGAATCCTAAGGATGAAGATCCCATAGGCAAGGAGAAAGGATCCCAAATATATTACTGATATAAAAACACATGATTTGACTTGTCATGGGTTTTGAATGCTTGGAGTTATCATTATTCCATTTTAACAATTAACTTCTTCCTATCATCAGAAGGTGAAGCAAATCTAATTTTAACACATTGTCTAATTTACCAGGCCACTTTTGTAATATTTATATAATCCTAAAATAAAGATTTCTCATGTTGGATATTGCCAGAAAAATCCATCAAATTACCCCTGATTCTTATAAAGAATCACCTTTGTTCCAAAGGACCTATTTTAATATTAATATGCTTAATATTATGGAACCACCCAGAGGCCTCAGTCAGAATCTAGGACTCTGAGATCTGTAAAAATAGCTGTAAAGACATGGTACCGCACATCAGACAAAATCTGTTCTGCCCTTTGCAGATGAGACATATCCCATCTGGCTCTCTGTAAAGGGGACAGGCATACATGTTTCGAACTAGCAGAAAGAAGGCAAGAGGCTTTCAGTGTGAACAGGCTGCTAAAAATGCCAGAATTGGATGAGGAGAGACAACAGCCAAAATGGCATCATTCCTCATTTCCTTCCACTCTGCAGGAGATACACAGATACACACAGACCCGCGCATTCACGCAGAGTGGCATATACGCGTATGTGCAACAAGCAGCCTCCAAATCCCATTCCTTACTTTCTCAACAGCCAGAGAGGGGAGATTTGGGTCCCAAGGTGAGCAAGAGCCATGTGTGAAAGACAAAGAGGGTTGTTCAGTGTTGCAGCGTTAAGGGAAGTGGATCTTGTGCAGGGCCTGAGCAGCCCTGCTACACCTTTTCAGTGCAGTGGTAAGACATTAGTGAGGAACAGCTTCTGCCCTTCGGAAGTGAGATCAATAGTACGGGGACCTAGCAAGTCTCTCACCTTCTGCATGTGTTTCACTGAAATGTTTTTCCCATCTACAGTGCCCTGAGGGCACCTGCATCCTGCATCCTGCAGCTTCGTGTTGCAGGATCTCCTGCTCCACTACACCATGAGCCCGACCCAGCTGTTCAGCCTGATCTCTGATTCATAAACAGGCTGTGTCTGGCATATGGGGTGCTGGAGTGGGAAGGAGGCTACAGCACTGTGGAATACGTACCTTTGATTGGTGTCTTGTGTGTAAAGAAGCCTGCCCGGAAAAAAGAGGGGTGCCATGTCCTTTCCTCCACCACCTGAATGGCCACGTCTGCTCTATGACCCTGTCTGCGTGCACGTTCCTGGCAAATGAGCCGGCTGGCCCCTGTGGGGCTGCAAGGACTGGTGACAAAGGCTTTGGAAATCCGTACTACCATATAATAAACTAGATAAGAAACTAGTCAAGGTGTAGCAAAGGCTGGAAAGTAAAGAAATAAAGCATTCAAGTAGCTGTAGTTAGCTTGTAAGCATGATACTTGTGGAAAATACCCCTCTGCAGATAATGACCAGTAATATTTGAGTTGTAAGGACTAACCATATAGAGCTATTGATCAGCATTTAGAGCTTTCAAATCTGGAACTTTCCTCTAATGATCTCAAATAACTGAAGAAGTGTCATCACAGTTGGTGGAGAGAGACCGGCACTTCTAGGGCACCAAGAACATCCTAAAGTGGGTCAGTAGGTAAACAGGTCAGGTGAAGCCCATGCTCAAAAGCACTTACCACCTTCCGCTGACTGTAGAAGTCGTAAGTGACTAGCATGGAGGAAGGTGTCTCCCTGGTAGGTATCCAAAGCTGGATGAGGTGAATTTCCCCTTAATGTCTTGCCCAAGCAAGTCCAGAGCACTGAACAACCAGTTCTCCACTGTGAAAGACAAGGTTGAACCTGACAGGGCACACACAACAGGAGATGCGTGCAGGAGAAACCCCAGCCATGTCATGATCCTGTGGCCACTCAGCTGTGCCTGGCACACCTGCCAAAAAAATATAATACACAGTGGCAAGTTTCCCCTTTCTGCAGTGGGAAAGCAGAGACAGCTCCTTACCCGCTTAACCTCCCCACTTGCAGCAATACTTTTTTTTTTTCACAACTTCTTAATGTCGAAGGTGTTTGCTGGGAAACACCCATAAGCATTGCTTCGGTCCATCAGCTAACATACCAATTCACAGGGACACTGCAGAAGAGGAAATGCAGGAAAACTGATGTAATTAACTGCAGAAGGAGTAAAAGCAGACAGATGCTATTTATAGAAACTGCAGTCTGGGAGGACACAAAAGTTAATATCCTTACTGCAGCGCTGCCAACTCTTGCTATTTTATGGTAAGTCTCACAATATTTGTTGCTGTTCTTAAAACTGCATATCCGTGTATAATGAGATCTTGCAACAATCTTCGTTTGCTAAGGCAAGAAACCGTGGTTGGGAAAAGCTTGAAAGTGGGAACCCCGGAAGCAGAAAATAAATAGGAGAATATAAAAAGACATGAGTTTACGTTTTGGAAAAAAATGTGATTCTTAAAGCAATTCTGTGAGGGTTTTTTTAATCTTGGTAATTTTTAACACCAAGCACTTGGCAATGATTCTGCTCTTACAGAAGCTGCTGTAGGATTTCCTGTACACATGGGGTCAAAACCTCAGTTTCAAATCTCTCTAAAAGAAAATACTGTCTCAGGATATTGTTCCTGAAGGCCAAACTGGGTGTCTCTTCAAATTAAGAGATATTTAATGACCCATCACGCTTACATTTTGCTATATCTAAGTTTCTTAAAAACTTCTCCCAAAAAGGCTAATTAGAACTGCTTGAATGAGTTTTTACAAGCAGTTGTCTGAAGGGAGCTATGCCTTCACTGGAGAATTAACAAAGGGAAGTTGGGGCTCTTCTGCTATTTGGTTGTTAGTCAGGATTGCTTGAAGAGAAAGTTGTGCAAACCAATAGTACCACATGGTTTGTTTGCTGGCTAGTCACTACGGTCAGATTCGCCTTTGGATTTTGTGACTATGCAGGGCAAAACGAAGACTCCCATTCAGCTCGGATGCTGAGAAAAGAGGTGGTTGCAGGCTCTTTCTCCCTCTGGGAAGGCAAGTGCTGCTTTCAGTCTGCTGCAGGTCTAGGCCAGCGCTGATTGATTGTCTCCTGCCTAGTGCTGACTCAGAGCAGAACGGCCAGACTTAGTACAAAATGGTGTAAGTGGGCTGTAAACAACAAGATTTGAAAAGAAAAGGAAGAAAAAAGCTCAACAGCAGGAGAGTGAAAGTGCGAGTTTCCCGCCTTTGGGGAACTCATCTGTAAGTAGAACTGATCGGAAAAAATTCTGGTTCATTGAGCCTGACTGCTTTGTCTGAAACCTAATAGCCTGAAGAGCTTTTGCTGAAATTAAGGCAGCATTCTCTGTGATACCTGCTGGGTTTGTCACGAGGCTCGTGATCCTGCTTATGGGAAGGTTTGCCCAGTCTGCTCTTCCACTTGCTGCAGAGGCAAGGGGTGCCCTAAGATCTGAGATCCCTGACTCCACAGCACTCATCCCTGGTACCTGGGGCCCTTCCAGCTGCTTGGGTAGCTTGCAGGCTTCTTAAAGTGTCTGCCATATTAGCAGAGAAACTGTCAAATTCAAGATTTTAGTAACTTGCATCTTGAAAAATACTTCAAGCAAGGGAGTGGTTTGGGACCAATTCAGACTATTTACAAAATAATATAACAAAAAGTAGAAAATTCCTTGTAGTAGAGCAACGCAAGCTCCTGACTACTTCTGCTTTTAATACCTATGCCCAAATTCAGTGCCTAATGCCAAGATCCAACCATAGAGTTACTTGCTACTCTCTTAAAAATTCCAAGCACAGACTGCTAAAAGGCCACATTTTAAGAACACTGTGATATGTCAAACTTATTGTCTGTGTTTATATTATATGCCACTGACGATAAGAAATAAGTCATACTTTTGGCCTACTAAACCTAATGAACTTCAGCGGAGACCTGCTTTTAGTAACAGCATCTAACCAAGTGTTTATGCAATGCTAAATAGAGCTGATCTGGCTTCTACTGAAGACGGTTCAAGAGATCTCATGAATTCCCTAGAATTTCCCTACAGTTTAAAAACCAGAGATGCTTGTTATTTGTTTTCTTCTGGTGTAATAGTGAAATTGGTATTCTCTAGGTATAGCGATTCATCTTACTGTTCTGTAGATCTCTCTATTGTGCAGCAAGCAATAGCTAGTCAAGGTTGTATGGCAGTGGAGCAGGTAGGAGCATCAGATACAGCTAGGTGCCAATGGAGAACATATGTCACAGAAACAGCTGAAAGGCGATTTCTAATTCAGCATTCACTAATGCAATAAATAGAAGCTTGTACATCAAAAACTGTATATTAAAATGGGAGGGGAGGCTTTTTGTAATCGACTAGATTTTCCTGTGTTTGGAAAAACAGAAAATGAGTGCTGGCATTCTTCTGATCTGGAAGTAACTCCCAGTGGTGGAAAAAATGGGTCTTTCTTCCCCCTTTGTTGTCCAGAAGCTGAAACTTCCAACCAGTTCCCCATGAGCAGTACTTCCATGGTGCTGTGCTGGCTTATTGGGTACTTCTGCTTTGTCAGCATTATCAGTGATCCATGTTCCTTTCCCTACTCCTGATTTCCCTGCTGGCCTTAATTTAAACAGGGTTTTATTGTCTGTGTTTTTATATTATCAGGTAACACTACTAATCCCTGCATGACTGAGAGTGACCATAAATAAGCTATATATACTATACAGCACCCACCATATGTACACAATATAAACGCACATACATGCACCCATTGTATGTATACACATAGTCTGTGCATACACACACTGGCTCTATCTCTGCATAGTATATAGAGATGCAGTACAGTGTGTAGTAATGATATTGTAATCTGAGAGATTTCAGCAGGGCATTGCTTGCCTCTGTTAAATCAGTTACATTAATTAAGCCACAGCAATAATTTCACACTGCAACTCAAGCTCCTGTAAGCCTTGCAAGAAAAGCACTGGTCCTGGGATAACTAACATTTCAAATAAATAATACGTGGGAAACCAGAAGAAATGCCAGTGAAAGGGTGGTGTATCAACAGTAATTAGAAGAAATCTGAAGAGCGGCCAGCATAATAAATTTAAAGGGTGGAGGAGAACTGCAATGGCAACACAATGTTTTGATCAAAATAAAGCAATTTTTACATGTAATGAAGCACTAGCCCATGATTTTTAAAGACCCATGCATTCAACAACCACAGGCTGCCTTTCAAGTTTACAAGCTAATATATCTTCATATTAAGAAGGGATATATCTTATAATTCTCTTTCAACAGAACACCAGACAGCTAACACAGCAATGAAAAACAGAGACTTCTTTTTTAAACAAAAAAATCTCCAAGTTTATATGGCTGGAATTAGAAGTCCAGCCAGTAAACTGTGATGATTACTGTTTATTGTTAATATGTTGATTTTCTTTCTGCTATTACTCAGTCATGAAAACCTCTCTACTCTTCTGCTCTCTGACCCTCCTTGCCTGGTCCTCTGACTCCCTTTCTCCGAGCACAGACCTTGGCCAGATCACCATGACAAACTGTTGCAAGGTATGTACATCAGTCAGGGGAGTGCTGAAGTGTGATCTGCAACCAGCATAGCAGTGCCAGCAGAAACCCCTAGTATGGATTAAGACAAAGCAGCAAAAGTGCTCTTTTACAGGGTGACTTTTTTTTTTTTTTTTTTTCTCAAGAGGGCTACAACAAGCTATATCAGCAGAAGTGGAGTTTTCCCAGTCTAACCTGCAACCGGAGTATGAATGCTTTGCCAGAGTGTAGCCTATCAATACCAAGCTATGTCATACAGCACTCATAGCATAAATTTGGCTTTCTCCACTGCAGAGGTCAATGGTAATATCTCCTAAACTCACACCATGGCCTTGGCTCTCTCTCTGCCCACTTCCTCACTCATCGTCCTGCTTTGCCCTGTATCATTCCTCTCAAACATATCCAAGACCGTGTATTTCACCTCACCACCATTTATTCTGTGTAGTCTGATCTTTACTGTCACATTCTCCACACACTTTCTACTACCTCATGCCTGTCCTCAGAAAATTATCTTCCTATTACCTAGATATGAGCATTTTTGTATCAGACTGCTAATGCAAGGCATATAAAAATGAATCTTTTTGTTCCCTAAGCCCCTCTAATGTACAGAAAAAAAATAGTGCATTTGGGTCTTTTTTATTTGCCATCTGGTATTTGAAGTGTTGGGACTCATTTTCAGGCAATCAGGACTAAATTCCTGCTTTAGTTTTTATATGAAAACTGGGATTCTCAAATAATAACACAATCTGAGTATCTGGGGGTTTAAGGATTATTATTTTTTATCACCTGCCTTTGCTGAACAAAATCCTACAATACTTCTTTGTTCTCTGCCTAAAACCAGAGAGAACCACCTAACCCCTCCCCAGCTCCCAAAGTTCAGGCTATGTCGATGAGGGGAGAGGGTGGCAAGAAGAAGCATCCAGACTCGAGCTGTGGTTCCACTGCTGGTGGCTGTTTATACTGAAATGATCAACAGCTTAGGCAATGCGATCAGACCTGAATAGTCACCCTTCAACTTCAGTGCTAAGACTCCATTCACCACAGGGCAGCTAATTTGGAAGGAAAAGATGTCTCAGCCCATCAAAGGGACAGAGGAGCTTCTGGTTCTGCTGTACATGCAGAGTGACCCTGGGGGGTTACACTTGTGCTGGTATACTGAGGAATTAACATCACTCCTGAGTAAATATCTAGGAACCCAGAAAGTAAAGGATGCTTCATGAAGGGGTTTCAGCTATTGCCATGACACAGTGTCACAGATTGCAGGGGCTAAGATCCTACCTTTTAGCAAGTGTGCATGAAGCCTTGAGGTTCTTCTGGGACACTGGGAACTTATGTGAGAATATGTTATTTAAATATCAAGTGACTCAATTTGACCGATAAAACAGATGGAGCGATTATGCAGATAGTATGGAGTTCAGTCAGATTGTCTTCTTTGACTCCTCCATGCTTAAAAGCAAAGCAGAAACTAGCCTTGGGCACAGCACCAGCATATAATCACCTGGAATGCTTAATTTTTAGTTCAATTTTTGGTCCCCAATATTGTTTTGGTCTGTGCCACCTATCAGGCTTTCAGGCAATGTCTGGCCAATGGTTTGGAGCATAATATGTACCAGGTATTTGGGAGTGGATTATGAAGGAGACAGCTTAGCTCTTCAAATGAGAACAGTACCTTCCTAATAGCCTGCAGAGATCGGACCCTGGCCCGTTTGATTTATTGTTATATAAGCAGGCTCTGAGGCTGAAATTTTGTCCTTTCATACTTCCATTCAACCCATGATTTTCATCTCTTCCCTTTATATTCTCTTCTCCACCTGACTAGCTTTCTTCGTCCCCACAGTGAACCACGAAAGTAATTTTTCTCACCTGCAGACAACATTCACCCTGATTCCTATGTCCATGCTACACACAGCAAAATTAGGTAGTGCGCTAGCCCCTGGCAGATACCTGCTCCTCAAAGGATAAAGAAAGCTCAGGAAGCCCTAGCTGATGTCTTGTCGGACAAACCAGTTCTTGAATCTCTTTGCAGATGGAATGTTCTCTGCAGCTCATTGACCATCACATGAAAAAGCCACTGCTGTGCTTCATTTTCACATCATCAGCAAATTGATGGCACAGCTGGGAACTCTCATAATCTCTCTGCTCCAGATGTTTCTCTCCACTTCCTTCCCACTATATAAAATCCTTCTCCTTTTTTTCCCCTAGTGGTGGTTTTAATCACCTTACAGAAAACATTAGGTGGGATTTGTTGATTGCCCTGCAAATTAAGGAGTCCAAAAGATCCCAAGAGAGGGTCAAAATAAAGCTTTGAGTTGGTATTCAGTTAGCATTTATCAACAAACAGATTTTAAAGCAAATATTAGTACAAGCGTACTAATAAAGGGAAGTGTTTGTGTAATGTCACTCCCACTCATTTTCACCTTGAGATATTTTAGGGGTTGATGACCTGGAAAAGTGAACAAGTGGTGAGTACTGTACAGACTGTGGGCAGTAGGAAAAACTGTTTGTCTAAATTCAGTGTTGTGACAACTTCGTGATAGAGTCATCAGGCCCTGGTGTCCTTGGAGTGTAGGTGGGTGGGTGAGTCACTTATTGCTATCCTGACATGCCATAAGTAGGTGGCTGTACTCCGTTGTCAGAATATGGTCCTTCAATTTTTATTCAGTGAGAGAAATCACCATTTAAAAATGGATTTATTTTGGCTCACACTTGAATACCCAGTGTCATTTTTCATTCTGCACAGTGAGCCGCTTAAAAACAATACACGTTAGACCTGCCTACTGCCATTTACCAGTCCCATAGTCTCAAACCACTTTGTCTGCTTCAACACAGTGCAAGGTGTCCGAATGCGGACAGTATGGCTGGAAGGAAAACTGCAGCCAAAAGCTACCTTGGAAAAGTGCTGCGCTATAGGTATCTTTTATCGCTAGTCATTCTACCTATGACAGAAGCCATACGTAGGAAAAGGCATAGGAAAAACAGTAAGCAGCAGGATAGGTAACGCACTTATCTTATTCCAGACATCATTTCCTCATAAGACTGGAAAAATGTGCGGATGCAAGAAATGTGGTATTGCTGCTATCTAAATGGGAGTTTAACACTGGGTTCCCTGAAATGGTTTTGGTTAATTGTGAAAATCTGTCAGAATTATTGGCACATAATATTGAAGAGAAACTTCAGAGTTTATAGTTGCCTCCAGTGAACTGCTGCAGAGCCCAGAGTCTGTTGCTAAGGAGCAAATACTGCCCACTAACAACCAAGTGGCTGAGGGAGCTGTTACAGAGCTATTCCAGAAGGGTTCATTAACTCAAAGCCTTCCATTACCATTATTAAAAATGAAACATTGATCCACACTAACGTATAATTTTGCTACATACCCAAATTCTTAATTTTGTGACAGGCTGGACAAAGCTCCTGAAACCTTAGAAGAAAGTCCTAGAAATGTGTGAATCATTAACGTCCAAACCAGCCAGCCACAATAGGACAACTTGAAGGACCTGTAGTCAAGCTGAAAGATACTTGTTCAAAACTGTCATTCCTCTTTCTGGGAGTCCTCTCTCCTCACTCTCCTATGCTCTGAGGAAACTGGGCGCTGACCCCAAAACCAGCACCAATTCTGCAGCCCTAGCAAGTTTCAGATTCAGAAACAGGTTATCTGGCTTTGGGTTGATATTTCTTCTCTTCTTGGAGAAGGAAGAGATTGTGTTAAATTTACTTTTTCGTCCCTATTGTGTTCAATAGAGAACTTTCCTGGAATATGCCCAGGTGCAGACCCATTTTTGTATTTCAGCCAGCACACCCTGGTCTAAGAGCTGCTTGGCCTTGATGCAAAACAGAAGGGCTTTTCCCTGTTCCCTAGATATCCAGCTCTGCTGCACTGGTATCCTAGCCCCCAAGGGCTGCAGGCATAGCCACTAGCTCTGAACAGATTTCGCCTTCCCCAAGCAGTCTTTTTTTCTCTTTCATTTCTTCCTCCCAGTGCCCTTGTTTTACCATCTACCACGATCACTTCACTCATCCTCACCAATCCAAACCAAGCCATGAGGCAGTTTGCTTCTCCCTGAAGGCTGCAAGGATCTGGCTTCCTTTTCTCTCTCATGGTCCCTGTTTCTCTTGAGCTCAGTGAGTTCACTTTGTTCCCCCTCTCCTGAAGAAAAAGCCCCCAACAGCTTGTACCTATACACTTCTTCTTCCTAAAGCAGCTAGTTCAGCTAACAGCCTTAAAAACCACAGTTAAATGGTTCTGTCTTTAAGAGATATGGGCAAATTTGAGTTTCGTACAAGTAGTCACAACACCATTAATGCGAATAGATTTATACCAGGGACAAAATTAGTCTAAATTGTCTGTTTTCCATTTAAAATAACCATCCAGAATAGAAGATGTGTACTCTGTCCAGCCATACAGTTCATTCGTCCTCGTTGCTTGTGTCTGTTGTGGCAGGCTGCTCTTTTTAAAGATTTCAGTAATAAAAAATGTTTCCATTTCTACCAATATGCCATTGTTTGTAAGTTTGGACAGTTCAACGTACTTTTGATAGATTTTTGAGGATTAGCTCTTGCACACTGCATGCTTATTTTAATACAAGAAAGACTGCTTATGCATATTTGTTAAGTTATAGTTGAATTTGCTGCTAGAAATAAATCCCTACAAATACACGTTATTTTGAAAACCAATAATGTAGTGAATAATAATTTACAGTGAATATTTAAAGTTTCACTCCAGTTTTCTGTCAAAGGATAAAAGTGAACATAAACGGCATTTGGAATAGAATTAGCAGATGACATTAGACTAAGAAGTGAAAGTGCAGCTTCCTTATCTTTCTAGCATCCAGTGTGGCAGATTTCATAATAAGAATGCCTCATTTTCTGAGACGTCTTTTCCAACATTTCATTCACTTGAAAAAATGCAGGTGATTTTTAAAAATCAATTTAGTGACCAGGTGAGTTACATGCCTGCAGAATTAAAAAAATGAAATCCTTCCTCGATTTATAGGCTGCCTCAGTTTCAAGAACAAGCTTTGCAAGCTGCCTGCCTGTCTCAAGGACAGCAGGATATAGCATGGCCTTCACCAAGAAAGCGAGTCTTCTGGGCTGTGGTTGAATAATTCCGGTCAAGGTTGTTTCCAATAAGTCTGCTTTTAACCTGTGCTTGCTCTGTAGGTCAAATGGGGACTCCGCCTTTCAGGCTCTGAACCTAACCCCACCCGCACACCACAGTGGATGAGGTTTTATAGAACAATTTGTTAGAGTTTTGTTCCTTGTTTTCACCATGGAGGACATACTCTGTGGATGTGTGTCCTTGCTCTGTCACTAGTGACAGGGTCTACCCAGGGCTGGGTTGTCTCTCTGCTCCTCCCAGTTCTCCACTTCATCTGGTTTCCTAATTAGCTCCTTAGGTGTTGCCTGGCATGGGGACCACCTCTCACTGTGGGTGAGTGAACAGCATGTTGCACAAAGAGCCCTTAAACTCCTTCGGTTTGTATTTCAGTATCACATTACACCAACCTGAGAGATTAATATAAAAACATAGTTACTGCTAGAGCACGTAGGCATTCATGCTCATACATGGCACTCATCTGTGACATTTGTGCTGCTCCTTCCTCCCCCAGCCTCTTGTCCCTGTTCCTTTGCTGTAGGTCACCTGTCCCAAAGCAGAGATGGCTGAGCAGTGCGTGTGAGCTTCAGTGTAAAGCCTGGTCATGTAACTCAGCCCCCCCCACAGCAGCCACCTTTGTCTTGAGCCCTTGGTGCTTTATTCTGCTAACTAGCCTCAGCAGAGGAGTGGTGACAAGCACTGGGGACAAGGTGGGGTGGGAACACCCCAGGTAGCTAAGTCTGGCTGCTGGTACCTAAGCCCTATGAAATAGTTTTCAGCTGTGTTTGTACCATATCTAGTCTGGAGGCAGCATGTGGAGCAGCAGAGCTTCAGGCAGCTACAACAGCAAATCAGTTTCTGATGCATGCAAACCGGTGGCTTGTTGCCTGTAAACATAGGAGAAAACAGACAGGAGAGCACAGAAGCCAGCTGAGCACCCAGCAGAAGTCTGGAGAGAATCACAACTCACACAGTGGTCCAGAGAAACCACCAGAAATATTTCAGGCAAAAAGGTTCTGCTTTTTTCCCCCTTTTGCACCTCTTGTGTGCATATGGACCACTGGCTTCAAAGTAGTACTAGTAATAATGTAATGGACGTGGTGGTTTCGTGAACAACAGTGAGAACAGAGAAGTGTACAGCAATGGTGGTCCAACCTTTCTCTACCTTTGTAGAGAAATGCCACCAGGAGACACGTACGTATGAATCTAATCCACTGACAAGAGTGGACAGAGCCGATGATTCCTCTGATACATCACCCAGGATCTGCTTTGATAATGCAGGAATATAGACATTTTTGTGCAAGATGTTGGCTGCGGTGGAGGCATACAAAGGAGAATGAAACATTTAAAATTCAAGGCTGTCTATGTAAGAGGCAGTGTAGCATGAATGGCTTCATTTGGAGCAGATTCCCATAATGAGGTTTGGGAGGAAAAGCTGTCAGACAGTTAATAACTACTTATAACCTTGTGTTGATTTGAATTCCTTTAGATTGGTATAAACAGCAGAATATTGACTGCATTGCTTTTAAAATAGGTCTGACAGGACATTATTAGAATTCCCCCTTCCTTCAAATATTTCATGTCCACACCTGAAACACCAGAAGGAAAAAGTGCCATTCAAGGAACAAACCATTGCACTTAGGAAGCCCTCAAGCTCTCATATTCTTGCAGGGCATGGCTAGGGCAAAGAAATCAGCGTTTGTCTTTTCTTCTACTGTGCCTGTAATTCCTCCTGCCCAAGGTACGGAGGCTGTGCTGCAGCACACCTCTGCTTCTGTCAGACACCTCTACCAAAGTCAGTGGATGCTGACACAAGCTATTTTGTTATCATTAAAGTCCATATAGCTTTGCCAGCTTGGCAACAGTCTGCGATTTAGAACGATAAGTAGGCCAGAGTGCCTACAGCCTCAGCACAGTGGCTATTTTCCTTTAATCACAAAATTGCTATGGCTACATTAAACACCAGATGCTTCTTGTTACCTTCCAGTTCCAGTTCACTTCAGTTAACGCCTTGACTAGCACATCTTGACTGAAGCACCTTTTTCCTTGTGCCCTTTCTTTTCCCAGCTTAAGTATTTCCTTGCAGTGGTCATCTGTTCGTAATCCAGACCAATGCAAAATGAATAAACCAGAAGGGAGGCACAGTGGGCTTCGATATAAGCAGGCGTTAGTTATATCCAAGGGGCTTTCCGAACAGAAAAGGTCACTTCCCCTCCCTCGGTGGCCATCATCTGCTGGGAGGCAGGCTCTCGCTTCAGTTCGTGCACAGTCTTATCAAACTGAATTGTATTTTTTTAAACTTTGGAGCATGGTGATAGCAAGCGTGACACCTGCATGCAGGGGTGGAAAGCAGGAGGGGAGGCCAGCTGTTGTGTTCTTCTTGCCCTTCTGTGTTCCTTGGCTGGTGGATATTAAGGGTTGTAAATATAGACTACATGGATGGTTTCTGAAAAAAACCCCCACCACCCCCAAAGCAACCAAACAAAAAAAAAGCCACAACAGAAAGTAACTTCTCCAAGTCAGTGCAAGCTAATTATAGCAACTCTGTGCCAAACTGTCATAAGCCCTACAGTGAGCAGGCATGGCTTCGGGGAGAAAGACCTGTGGTGAGCGTTTCTGTCTCGCAGATATTTCCCCGGCTCACAGTCCATAACTGTATGCTGTTGTGATTGAAGCCGGGAAAAAAAATCTCTTTCCTGTCTGGTTTTTACATTATGTGAATCTCAGTGGCAACCCAGATCTAACCTCATGGGCCCCTGGGGAGGTCAGGCTGACGAGGTCAGAGAATGATGAGCATTCATGTTTGCTATAATTGTGATTTATTTCCCATGTAAAATTCACTCATCTCAATAAAGATGCATGGACTATTGTTAAGCCTACATAAACTGTTTCATACTCATCAATAAAATGGTTTTGGGGGCATGTTGGGGATGTAGCTTCTCTGGAACTGGTTCAGTATTTAATTCCTGCTAATGTACACTATGAGATTGTGTCTAATTCAATTTGCAAAAACATAAAGTGCCATTTAAGGGGAACTCATATATGGTTAGATGAATGTGTAACCCAGATGCCTCTGTAATTCCTTTCGATGTCATTAATTTGATTTGCTGAGTTGTTATTTACAGACTCTAGTTCCATCTAAACCAGAATAAACCTCAGAGAAGGAACCGCAGTAAGTGCTTTTAGGAGTTTGTTGTTTTTCTGTGCAGGAGCACTGAAGAATACTGATGTCTCTTCATATCTTGTCTTCAGCCTTGTAACTTCATTAACATCATTACACAGAAATATCACAGCACTGACAAACGAAAACCAAAACAAAACCAAGAATACCCAGAGATTACTGAGACTGGTTTTGTTCACTTAGGTATCACTGTAGCCCAACGAGTGTCAGAATCAGTAATAGTGAAGTCAAAAGAATTTAAGTGGCAATGCATCACAAGTGTAACAGAAAAGTAGTGTAGTGGTATCATAGCTTGGCTTTCTGATGGTCCATTTTTAATTATTTTGTGTAACTTAGCGCATGTGTGATCATCCAAGTTGCTGCAAGATCAAGCTGACAACAGAACCCAGCCCAACCTTTTATGCAGTCAGTCAATTTGATACATAGAACAAAGGTGCCATTTTTACATTCCCAAACTGCAGAGCCAACATCAGTTTTGAAAACTTTCTCTGGTGTTTTGCTTTCTGTATTTTATTCCCCTGGAGGCAATGTAGCTTTAACCCCCCCAGCCTGACTGGATCCCATTCAGCTGGATTAATCTCAAATCTGACTGTTATTAAAGAACTTGAACTTGGAAAGCAGTTTAGTCACAAAATGGGCTCAGGCAGCAGCAAACTGACCCTCATGTACAGCAAACAAGTCAAATGAGCATAGAAAAAATGCTGAGGGTGTACTTGGGTGCTTGGGTTAGTTATAAACACTGATGCATTGAAATTACAGAAACGCTCCTCAGAGATTCTGGGGCAATTTCTCCTCTCGCATTCAATGGTATCTGCTATCACTGGAAAAGGTGGTGTTAAAATGCATTTGTAGAGCAAAACAGTTGGTCCTGAGGAAATTACACCCACACAGGGCACATTGCAGGGAATTTTTACTTTGGACTAGTTCTAGCTTTGTCCCACGCTCTGAATGCCCATTAGAGGCCACAGTGGTGTGACAAAAAAAATATGGTTGGTGGGGATGGCCAGGAGATTAGCTCCAAAAGCATGCTTTGGATCTGAAGTGCTAATGTAGCTTCACCCCTGAGGCCCAGTGAGCAAGGTGCTGCCCAGAAATTAAATCTTCACATGGGAAGCTCGGCTGTGGCACTGGAGTTTCCCAGGAATTAAGAGCGGGACAGATGCATTGGTTTGAAGTCAAGATGTAAATAACAGGCACGAAAAGCAGCCAAAGAATGTGCAAGAGAACAGAAGATGGTAACAAAACAAGTCTTAGCTGAAAAGAGAGTAGGTTACTCAGAAAAAATTAAAAATGTGTGGGGAAAAGCTAAATGCAAAGGGAATATTTTCCTGAACATTTAGGGTTTTTTTTCCTCAAAAAGGGATACTGTTTTAGAAAAATCCTGCAAAAAGAAATTAAACGGGAAAGGCTCCACCTACCCTTAATAAACATATAGCACCTTTTCTTTACATGGGATATCTGAGTGCAGAATTTGTGAACATAGATTATGTTGTACATTTTTCATCTGGTTTGCCCCTCATGAAGCGGTAAGCACTGGGGAAAGAAATGAGCCTTATCTGGTTTGCTACCCGCCTAACCGTTATCAGCTGGCATCAGGTAAAGAAATGAGCCTGAAAGAGTGAAGGATAGATGCAGATGCTGGAATCCAGCGAGGTCAAAGGAGTCACACGGATGAAAGGAATGAGAAATTTTCTTAACACTTGTTTTCAAATGAGCAGCTCTAGCAGCAGAACAAGCAGCGAAGCGTGCTTCACCTAGGGACTTGTGTCTTGTGGCTGGATTCTCAGGTGTCTAATAAAGTAGAAGCAGTGAACTGAGGTTTTTTCTCTCAGGTGGGCTATTCATAACGTCTCTTTACCATGTGTGATTTCTTGTGATTGATGGGTTGAGCTAATGCGAGGGGCCTCCCCTCGACGGGTGTGCTTTTAATGATCTCTTCCTTTACTTGGTAGCCTATTCCCATAAAACTGGTTGGGTCTTAGTATCACTGTGGTTTTGATCTTCATATCAAATTTGATTGAAATTAACTAAGTGGTTCAAGAATTAGCGGAGTGGTGGTGGTAAGGAACAAGGGGATACACAGGACTGAACAGACACAACATGATTGCAGAAGTCTTGTGTCCTTTAGAAACCAGGCTGCAAAAAAATAGATAGGAACAAGCTCTGAAAGAACACTATTTCTAGATTCTTGGCATTCTTCTCTTTCATTTTAATTCAGTTACTAGAGGTTGAATGAAAAATTAAGAGTACCGCCTAAAAAGAGTGCAGCTGCTGTGTGTCTTCAAATTTGAGTGTTTTGCATTAAGTTGTTTGTTCTGGAGTTTGATAAAGAAGCTGAGTTTAACTGCCTCTCCCTTTGGGATCCTCACAGAAATCTGAAGATGCATTTTTAAGGATATGTTTTGAACAAAAGGAGAAGGAGCCTGCCGTCATGGTACTGGGAGCTGAAGAAGAAAATACCTGCCTGACTGAGCTGCCCTTTTCATCCAGAGACAAGCGCACTGAATCAAAGCTCGAGCTCCAGATGCCATGTACAGTTGGAGATGGCTTCCTGCCAATGAGTTTCCAAAGCAAACAAGGAAGAGCAAATTTGTGTAGCTTGAAGTGAAGCCACACAGGGAGGCAGTGAACAGGGTGGTTCCCTTCAGCATACAAGGGAATGTTAAGTGCTTTAGTACAATGTCATTTTAGCCAGAACAGAGCCTGAAAGAAAGAATATAATTTTCAACTCTGATCTTCTTAAGCTCTCTGAGCTTAACCGAGTCGGTAGTTCAATAGCGTTTTGTCTGGGTGATATACTACTGTGTGCCTTCCTTTAAGGCATGTCTCCATGACTTAGACCGGTTTCCGATACTGATAACCAAGCTAGCACTGAAGTAGATCAGAAGTAAACTCTAGATCAGACTAGCTGGGGCCAAAGACTCAAATGCATTTGGCAATAAACTGTCAATGGCAAGATCGGCAGATCTGTGTAGTTGGACATATCGGGTGATAAAAGAAGATAACTTTTAACATCCAGGTAAGTATATGTAGAAAAACTCTGGAAATAGGGTGAGTGGAAATACCCATCGGTGTAAGATGCTTTCCATGGCTAGTATAGTGAAGGAATAACACTGTTGAAAATAAACACCATCTAAGAGAAGATTTTCTGTTGTTCAGCCTGCTCGCCCTGTGTGCTTATCAACTTTGGGTGTTGTCTTTTATGAACACTAAAAATGGTTCCTGCCTTCTCACCTTTGCTGACAGGAGAGCCGACTGCCCTCTTATTCTGGCTGCCATAGAAGCACCTGGCTCTGGTCCACAGCTTGGAAACCTCAGTCCTTGTTGTTTGTGGATTTGCTGCTGAGGGGTCTGGTTACAAAGAAAAGTAAATGACTATATCAGCTCTACAGCAGTCCATCTGGGAAATTTCTAAATGGGATTGCACCTTCACAGGAATGACTGTTGAGGATTACAGATTGAAAACGATGGCTTCAGTTTGTTACAGCAGAGGTCTGGGTAGCAGTGAAACTTAGTACGAGATAACAATTTGATATCTGAGACTGTGATTCATTCAGAGACCATAGCTTCGTTCTGTACCCTCCTCCGCCTGGTTATCCATTTAACTAAAAAAAATAAAACACAGAAACTTAATGAGAAACATATGTTGCTGCTGAGTTGGTGTGGTGGGTTGACCCTGGCTGGATGCCAGGTGCCTACCAAAGCTGCTCTATCACTCCTCTCCTCAGCTGGACAGGGGAGAGAAAATATAATGAAAGGCTCATGGGTTGAGATAAGGACAGGGAGAGATCACTCAGCAGTTACCATCACAGGCAAAACGGACTTGACTTGGGGAAATCAGTTTAATTATTTACCAATCAAATCAGAGTAGGGTAATGAGAAATAAAATCAAATCTTAAAAACACCTTCCCCCCACCCCTCCCTTCTTCCCGGGCTCAACTTCACTCCTGATTTCTCTACCTTCTCCCCCCAGCGGCGCAGGAGATGGGAAATGGGGGTTGCGGTCAGTTCATCACACGTTGTTCCTGCCGCTCCTTCCTTCTCAGGGGGAGGACTCCTCACACTCTTCCCCTGCTCCAGCGTGGGGTCCCTCCCATAGGAGACAGTCCTCCATGAACTTCTCCAACGTGGATCCTTCCCATGGGCTACGGTTCTTCACGAACTGCTCCAGCGTGGGTCCCTTCCACAGGGTGCAGTCCTTCAGGAACAGACTGCTCCAGCGTGGGTCCCCTGTGGGGTCACAAGTCCTGCCAGCAAACCTGCTCCAGCGTGGGCTCCTCTCTCCATGGGTCTGCAGGTCCTGCCAGGAGCCTGCTCCAGCGCAGGCTTCCCACGGGGTCACAGCCTCCTTCGGGCATCCACCTGCTCCGCTGTGGGGTCCTCCCCGGGCTGCAGGTGGATATCTGCTCCACCATGGAGCTCCATGGGCTGCAGGGGGACAGCCTGCCTCACCATGGTCTTTCACCATGGGCTGCAGGGGAATCTCTGCTCTGGTGCCTGGAGCACCTCCTCCCCCTCCTTCTTCACTGACCTTGGTGTCTGCAGGGTTGTTCCTCTCACATATTCTCACTCCTCTCTCCAGCTGCAATTGCGCAGTTTGGGTTTTTTTCCCCCTTCTTAAATATGTTATCCCAGAGGTGCTACCACCGTCACTGATGGGCACTGATAGGCTTGGCCTTGGCCAGTGGTGGGTCAGTCTTGGAGGTGGCTGGCACTGGTTCTGTCAGACATAGGAGAAGCTTCTAGCAGGTTCTCACAAAAGCCACCCCTGTAGCCCCCCTGCTACCAAAACCTTGCCATGCAAACACAATACAGTTGGTCTGCAGTGGGAAGCCATACTGTAGAAAATACTTCGTTACTATTTCAGTCACATTTTTTTAATGATAGATAAATAATTCTGCATTTTCTGCTGGTCCAGAAGTTCAGGAACATCATCACAGGACTGAGCTGTGTCCCACATGCAGACTTGAGTGAGAAAACATGCAATTGAAGGCAACAGCATAGTCTCTGGGATCAGGGTGAGATCCTTCCAGTGGCAGATGTGAGCATCTTTGAACACGTAGTGGAAAGGATGCCTGTTACTTATCGCACATAGCAGCACTGCTCCTGCAAACCGGGTACATATGGCTCTCCGATAATTGTTTACTGTGACTGTATGGGAAAAGGGGGAATCCAGAAAAGTGCCAAAGCGATGTGGTCTGTTTTTCCCTCTGTTGGGTACCTGTGCTCCCTACAGAAGTGTGCAGATGAATCTTGAGGATTGAAACAACTACCACATGAAATGAGGTGCCTCTTAAGGCCAGGCAATAGGGGCACCTTCTCTAGGGTTTTGGCAGCTCTCTTGAATCCCCACAAGGATTCAAGTGTCACCTGCTGGGTAAAACAGCCTGTGCCATTTCACAGGGGCCTGGAGGGGGATTACTGAGCTGCCCCACATGGCTCTGGAGAAAAGGGTCAGAGTGTTTTAAATTGTGTTGAGCCCCAGCTTTCAGTTCACGCTCTTTTCCTTACCTTAAAAAGTACCAAACCAGCAAACCTCCTCCAAATTAATGTTTTAATTTTTTTCTTTTGTTTTGGCTAGACTTGCCATATGGATGCTAATCATGCACATGGTAAAAACAATGCCCACTAATTTTTCCCGGTGAATATACATGTAGTCATGTATTACCAGTACTTAGACAGCTAAGTCTTGAGTGCTGTCTGAGAAAAAAATTATTTCTGAAACCAAAAGTTAGTGCATCAGTTTGCCATTCTGCCTGTGTGGGCATTGGTTCTTTACTTTGTTAAAAATCAAAGGATAACACACCATTGTCTTTAAACTACAGATGTCACTCATGTTTTTATTTCCACTCTTCTCCTAATGCTGCATAGTACATAAAGATTTAACTTGTGCACATTGGTGCCACTTGAACTCCAAAGTGTCTATATGGTTTATTTCTATAGCTCTGTCTGCTTAGAGATTGTTTTTTTATGGTGCAGCATTTTAGCCTGGGTTCTGTTACAATTCAGGATGAACCCATTTTGGACAGGTTATAGAGACATAGATATAGATATATATATAATATGTATATGTGTGTGTGTGTGTGTGCACGTGCATGTGTGTATTTAAAACAGAGCCATCAGTTTCCAAGAGTGGAAATATAACCTGTGTGGATTCACATTCTTGTGGATTCAGATTCTTCCAACACAATTATCTGAAGATGCAGAGACCTGTTATAGTGAAAAAGCAGCCACATAACATTTTAGGAGCCTAGTAGGTTGAAGTATATTTCTGATTAATTTGTTACTTAAACAGCCCTGACTATTTGGTGTGAATTGGGGATTTAATAGCAGCTCCCAGCTGAAATGAATGGTGTTTGCTTGGCTGAGCATCTTAGTCAGCTTTGAAAATTTTAAACCTGGTTGTATCCCTGATGGCCTTTTGGGATCTCCAAGGAATAAACTGAACTGTCCTTGAAAGGCATCCCTGCTCAGGGGAAGGCAGACAGGTGATGGCACCTGGTGATCAAAGATGCCAAAGTCATCAGGGAGCACTACAGATACCACTTTGGGAGCTCATTCACGGATACAGCTGGGAGCAGATTGCAAGTCAGTGCCATCTGTGTAATCTCAGAGACGTCAGCAAAGCTGAAGCCAGCTAGATGAGAACAGCCTTACCTAATACATCACAGCCCTAACCACAATATGGAAGTTTGTGCAAGTCTGTCCTTGCCAGATTGTCAGCCTCAAGTGACAGCTGTCTAAGCAAAGGCTTGAAGCACTGTGACATGCTGCAAAGAATCCCATACTTCTTCATCCACCTTCATCAGCCAACAAAGGGGCAGAAGTCCAAAACCCAGATTTCTTAAAAAAAAAAATCCTGGCAGATCCAGAACCTCAATGTCCAGGCACAGACTAATGGCAGGATGGGGGGAGAGGATGGGAAAAAAGGGAACTGATGCTGTGGTTCTCCCCCGCTCCATGTCCAGCTGTTCCAGGTAGCAGTCCTCGCTCAGCTGTCACTCATTATTCAGCAACAGCAGACTGCATTGGACTGAAGCCTTCCCTACCGTCCCTGTTCAGCACTGCGGTGGCATTGCCCCTAGGAGGAAGCGGTCCTTGGTTGAACTATCTCAGAAGAAGCACTGGGGCCCTTGCCTTGCTCTTCTCTGTATACTGCCTCGGACAGGCCACACAAAACCTAAACTGAGCCGTCTCTCCCTGAAACCAGTAAGACACTTTCTAGAGGGATCACCAGAATGGTCTCTCTCCCAGAACAGAGCTAGCACATTAACATCTTGGTCTTGTATAAGGCTGTTCACAAGTATGCATGAAAGAGTTTTGCTAAAAACCATGATCACCCATGTTTCACTGACAGAAGGTACTGAGAAGATAGGTCTTGACCTCTGTGTTGCACGCTGATAAAGCCAAGGACAAAACCCAGACCCCTCCCTTCAAGACCCAAACCTGTGCTTCACCCACTGAAGACCCCACTGTCTCCATGAAGCTATGGTCCACTCTGGGCACTGAAGAGCTGGCTATAATGGAAAAACACCTGCATTTTTCAGATTTTTCTGCTCCCTGAAAAAAAGTAACAGCACACAGTCTCCACAGTGGCCTTCTAAAACAGCTCTGTAGGGTAAGCACTGAGGCTGATCCTAGATGCATCTTGACCCCATGACCCTCTGTGTTTCTTCAGCCTCTTCTTTGGATTCTGGGTGGTGAAGGAGCTGAGAGAAGGAACTTTATACAGCCCAGAACTGTATAAAAATATCTGTTCAAGCCTGTAGTGAGAGCATCTGGGCTAGGCAGAAATGTGAAGAATGTGTGTCTCTCTGACATAGTACAGCACCACGCAAAAACCTTACTCACTTCATGCTGGCTGTGTTGTGCCTACGGATCTCTGTGCTGAACTTCACCATGCAACATAAGCGTGCACAGAGCTACCAGCTGTCCCCGGTACGCCTGCAGCACCCATTCACACATACATGCTTACCTGCAGCTAAGTATCGTCATTCATTGTAGCCAAACTGTATGGCTTGTTCTGGGAGTGCAGGCATAAGTCCGAGCACTGCTTATCCTTAGGTGGTTTGCTCTGTGGTGAGGAGAAAGGCAGCCCTTGAAGCACGTCTAGTCTTTCTCAGGAGTAGAGGAAATTCACCCTGCAATTCACTAGGAAAAAGCATCTCAGCTGATGCAGGAAAGTGGGATGCAACTTTTTAAGTCTTAGTAATTCCCTGGGAAAGGAAGGACCAGTGACGATGCCATAGACAGTGCAGGAAGGCTGTAGTTTGCTCAACTTGGATTATTTCTGCACTCACCCTCACTTTCAAATCATTGGTGTCCCTGAGGCTCTGAGGTCCCCTAACATTTACAAGAATTTGTAAAGCACCAAATCCTTTCTTCCTTCAAATTTTTATGAGTGTCAACATCTTATGAATAAATAGCTCCTTCACAGAAGTGTTTCAATGGAGAAGCATGTTTTACACTCTTATTTTGATCAGCACGTGCCTGTCAGGGCTACTGGGTAAAACTCTCAATATTTTCTCAGGTTGTTTTCTGAGAAAACTTGATGCTGAGAAAATCAGACCATATTTATTCTTTGTTTACACTGATGGCACTGCCTTTTCATGGAGGGGCAGCGAGTTAATTTGAGGAGAACTTTGCTTTTATGGGACAATAGGTCAGGATGTCACAGAACACTCTTCCTCTGCAGTCCCATGACAACAACTGGATAGGAGGAGATAGCTCTGCCCGCTGGCCCTCCAGCTCCCAAACAGTTAGATGGCAAAGTGTGGCTCCTTTTCAGCCTTTGAGTGGTTTGGAGGAGAAATTTCAGGCTTTTCATTCTGCCCATACTGGATGTAAAGAGTTGCACAACAAACAGTGTCCTTCTGGAGAAGGAGCTGCAGAAGCAAATGGGCACCATAGTTAGGATGACTCAGGGTGGCTTTAAATGTCCTGCACCCTGGGTCGTGTTGTCTGTGCACGCTGCAGGCTGTTAGCAGTACAATGAGGCAAAGGTTTCCTGCTCAGCTGGGGAAGTGCCTGAGACACTGGCTGGGCATGTGCAGCTGTGGGGTGCTGCCAGGGTTGCTGGCATGTTCAAAGTGCTTCAGCTTGCACTGAAATGCTGGCAGAAGCCACGTCCTTCCCTCCCAGGAGCTCAGCCCGGCCCCTGTTTGTTTATACCTGGTTTGGGCTGAACTTTGGACCCCTGCTAGGCTGATAGCATTTCTCAAGACAGGGAAGTCCTCGCTGGGCGCACTAGTCCACTCCTCAGGCTGTCGGGCGTCTAACTGGTCAGGTTTGGTAGGGGTGGCTTTGGTGGGAGCCTTGCAGCTGGTTGCCCAGCAGGCAGAGGAAGCTTGTTCCTTGCTAAGCAAATGTTTTGGGCCTGAGCTGCAGCTGGACAGTCCTCCAACACATGGGCAGAAAATGTAGAGTTGACAGAATGTTGCTAGGCCCATGCTCAGGTGAGCGGGGTGGAGGTGGCCACCTCTGACAGGTGACTTCCACCTGTTTCGCGGGGGACTGCTAAAGCTCACCCTGAGCTATGCAGCCCAGTGTCCACAGCACAAGGGACGTAATAAATTGCTCTGGCAGCTGGGGGAAGAGTGGGCAGCGCTTTGCAGGAGAAAAGCAAGCATTGCTCTCTGGACGTTTGCTCTGTTTCCGTTCCTACGGCTGTGGGGACACCATCCTGAGCAAGGGAAATGCAAACTGGTGCAGAAACAAAGGGCAATTTGCTTTCCCTTTGGCCTTTACAGCAGCCAGTGTAAGCTAATTCATAACCTGTGCTGAACTCGTGGGTGCATGAGAAGACTACAGCAGTATGGTCGCATGCCCATTGGCTTCCTTAGCTCTGGAAGTAGGCTACAGGCAAAGTGACCTTTGTGATCTGCACAGCTACGAAACACAGTGCTGCTGCATGCTGTTTTAATGTCCACCCTTCCCGCTCCCTCTGTTCTTTCACTACCCTCTGAGGAGGATGGTTGGACCTGTCCCACAACCTCATACATCAGAGGCACTGGAAGGGAACCTCACCCAGTGTGACAACAGGGATGCTCCCAGCTTCGTGTCCACAGTCAGTAGTATTTGGGTCACCTAAAACAAGGCTGCTTCTAAAACAGTGGGGAGAGATAAACACCTTTGGGAGTGGGGAATCTTCCCAGCAGTCTTAGACATCGATTGCAGAGGAATCCTTCTCCAGCTGTGCCTTGTCTCTCCCCGCTGGCTGCAGAGGGGTGCCACCCGACTGCTTTAGAGAAGGCAGCAACTTCTAGAAGGATAAATTCAGATGAAGCCAATCCCCTCCTGAGAACATAAGCTTGCATAGCTGTTGTCTGGTTCTTATGTTTTAGTAATGTCCTTCTCCCCTCTCTGGCTGAAGAGCACATGGCTCTCCTACTCTTTCTCGGTGGTTGCTCAAGTCTTCCCTCACGCTGGGCGGCTGCTTGAAAAATCATCCTGCTGAGGGCAAGAAGGGGAGGTGCAAAGCTGGCTGAAAGGAGAGGGAGAGCAGCACAGGAAAGCAGAACAAGAGTCGTTCTCCACAGAAATATTTATTTATCCTAAGTCAATAGGCAAACAAAGGCACAGCTGTTGGCTTTAATTACGGAGACTGTGATTTGGTAGCAGTCTCCATTCGTAAATCTCGAATGGAGTATTTTACAACCTTTTACTGTGTTACAGTCTCGTTAAGGATCTTTGAACTTTATTGCAGGGGAACCGGCTCAAAAGGCAGGCAGTTTAATCACAAAAACTTTTTAAATTTTAAGCTGAACAATTTTGGTGGAAATATCCTACTAAGAAAATTTTCAAGTGAGTCCCCAAGGTATTAATATACAAGTGCAAATGAGACCAGTAATAAGTATCAGGCGGACTTTATCTGGGTCTAGAGACTGCACTTGCAGTAAATAACAGATTGGATAAAATTATCTACAGTTCAAAGAACAGTTTCACTAGAAATGAAACAAAACCCCAATAAAATAATCAGACCATAGAGTGACACAGTGTGAGCTGCCTAATTGTCAAGTGTTTTAGTTAGGATTTTAGGGCCCGAGCATTTGTGATAATCAGCTCCATTAGACCTGCTGCTTTTAATATTTTTTTAAAAAGCAACACAGGAGTTGTACCAGTCTACCAGGCACCTGATGTGGATTGCTTATATACAGCCATGGACGTTTTATTTAAAAGCACGTGTGAAAAGCCTCCATGTATTAAAATAAAAGGTGAAGAGGAACTAGAAGGTGCCTGCGTAAGGGAGGGCTTGGCCAAGCAGGGAGTTGTTTTTTGGGGAAGCTGGATCTAGCAGCATTGCTCACGGATGCTCTTGTTCTTTTTTACAGCGGGCTAGTGCAGCCTCAGCGCTAACTGGTGCCTTCAGCTCTTTTGGCAGACCCCAGCTTGCCTGTGCCCTGTGCTTTGCCGTGGTGCACCTTAGTGCAAGGAAACAGCCTGAGACCTCCATTTATCATGAGGAGGGAACAGAAAGTGCTCGGGAGTGAATGTGGTGGCTGAGCAGCTTCCCACATGGATGGAGCAGCAGGGCTTTTAAGTAGCACCCCACCAATCGCCCTGCCCCTCACTGCTGTGCCTCTGCAGGGGCGAGGAACCACCCTACCTTCTTGCCCCACCGCTTCCCCACTTCATATGCCTTGCTCAAAGGGCACTGATTTTATTGAGATTTCCAGAGAAAACCTCTTTCTTTATAAAACCTCTTTGCCTAAATGAAGGATGGTGGTGCATGAAAAAGGCAAGAAAAGAGGACTCTTATAGAGGAACTGGGACCCAATGCAGAGTGCAGAACAGAAGAGCAATCTGCTGCCAAACGTTTCTTGGTACTGGCCAAGTTCTTGCAAACCCTGACAAAATAAGCATATGCCAACCTGTGTATGGTTTGGTTTGTGAAAAGGAGGAGGGCTCCAATTGTGCACATGTTCCTGTATATGAGCAACTTCTTGCATCTGTGAATTGCTAGTGAAGCTACCTACAATTGTAAGATGCCTTTAATGTGTAGGAACTGGACCTTTTTATAGCCAGATTGCTTTTGTTATCTGCTGGGAAATCTTCACACATTAGTTTCTCCCTGCTGTCTCAGAAAAGACTGCATAGCTGCTCAAGCAATCTATGCTGGCTTTCCTGCAGCTCTTCTTCGCTCTTCTTTCATGCGCTAATGTACTATGGAAGATCATGACAGGGGCCAAGGGGTAAAGTTGCTTTCCAGCAAATTCCACTGCTGAGTTAAAATGCAGACCCTTGCGTGGCACAGGTATCAGCCCTCTGTGGCAGGAACGGGGTGGAGAGCTCTCCCCTCTCTCTGGACAGGCAGCCGTGTGCTTCATTCCCCTCCAGGTGCCCTCCAGCCCAAAGCCTGTCCCTCAACCTCGCTGAACGTCCCCATCCCTGCGGTCCTTGGCTGTCCCTGCAGCATGGATTCGCTCGCCTTTCTGAGGGGTCTGTGGACACACAAGCGCAGCTCTGTGGCAGACTGGGGAGATGTCCACAGCATGGCAAGGGTGATGGGGATGGGAAGAGAGGTACTCGGTGCATTATTGGCAAGATTTTATTGGCGAGATTAGTGTCACTTATGCGCAAAACAGAAAGTCCACAACCAGGGCTGGACTGGGCTCCACTATTGTTTTCATGTGAGCAGACACAGACATTGCAGGTGCCCAATAAGGCCCACGGTGATAGAAAAATGCCTTTGAGATGCAATTCAGCCCCCTGTAGACTCTGATAACCCATAACCTAAAATGTCCATTGCTTATAAAATGAGCCTGTGGTGACCAGGCACAGGGGGCACTGCTCAGATCGTGCTCCCAACCCCATGGCTGGGATGGCTCCTGCCCAGCCGCGGGCATCCACCAAAGCAGCATGTTAGGTGGGAGCCAGCCCAGCCCAGGGATGGGACCGTGGGGGCCCTTGCTCTCAGCTCGCCTTCCCGGAGGGGCACCAGTGTGCCGCAGGGAGGGGCGTCATCGCTGCTTTCTCCTTGTCCACACCTCTTGCTGCTCACTTTGTGATTGGACTTTTTTGTATTAACTTTTCAAAATTACCCTTTCATTCACCCCCTGTTGCAGACAACTGGAAGCTGTACATTTTATTGCTGTGGGCAGAACTAGGCACTCCTGTGGTGCTAACCCAGGCCATTCAAGTCTGGGTGCAAGTCAGGTGCTACAGCTGGGTCCACCCCAGACGTGCAGAATGAGTCCTAGCATTCGCTCCAGGTGGTTGGATTAAATCAGTGGATAATTTAACAGGAGTGCTAAATCCTTATGGTAACAAGTCATGTACAGCTTTATCTTGTAATACTTTTATAGTGAGTTTAGAGCTCCTAAAAGCGGTTATGCAATTCCCATGCCACTGTAATAAAATTCCTGTCCCCTGTGGCTATTACAGGGCAGAATATTCAGGATTTCTTCCAGACTGATCTCTAGGTTTGTGTATTTCAGCACGTTATTATAAGGGTAAATTTACCAGAAAACCTATTGGCTGGGTGATAGTGTGACCTGAGCATCTGGGGATGAACAAGCAGGCATAGAGTCCTGGGACTTAGCGAAACATAGTATCCTACCTGTGGTGAAGGACAAAGCATGTGGGCAAATGGACCTTCATTCATGGAAAAAAAAAAAAGCCTACTTTGAAGCACAGTAGGAAGATGACAGAAAGAATTTCTGATACAGCCTCCTTTTCCTTCTCTGCCAGCAGCTTCATTTAGATGGCTGCCCCTGCAATATCTGTCTGTTCTAATGATCAGGCATTTACAGGCTAAGTAGTGCAAATTTTTACATTTCAGACTTCTAACGCATCCAGAAATGTAATAGAAAAGGGTTCTTTTTAATGTCCTATCTCAGGTAGAAGTGGAGGAAACCTGAAATTAATTCTTAAACTATAATTTTATGGCTTAGCATAGCCCAGATGAACCATCCATCTCTGATCATGTTACGTAAAACGCTTAGGTCTCCCAGGACAACTCAAGTCCCCACACCTTGTCAGTTCTCATGTGCTTAAGAAATACATTAAACTGAGTGTTTAACTGATATTTGTGGCAGATATACTTCTACACATTGAACTCTGTGTGTGTGCGTGGGGGGGGTGCTAATCATTGATTCATAAAGATCAGCTAAGGTAACTGTTCTTCAGTTATAGTCTTACCTCGGTAATCTTCAGCTGCTCCTGTCTTGTTGTGTAAAATCAGGGAAGCTCATTCCTTTTTCTGTGTGTTATTTTCATGGCTGTAACTGTGGAAAGTTATGGTTTTTATAAGAGTTTGTTTCTTACATCCATAGGAGAGCACAGTGAGACTGTGTGAGATCAACTATGTATTTACTTGTTCAAAAACCTTAATTTGAAGAGAACCATGTAGTCCTACATATTTACCTTTGCACTAGGTTGCATCGTAACATTTTACCCAAGCAATGTCCTTAAACAAACACTGCCCTCAAGGCAGGGATATGAGCAACTTGATCCATTTGATCTACAAATCAAAGATGTTTTGTGCAAGGAGATGTTATTTGCAAAGCACTTTTTTTTTTTAGAGGTGATGTATATTCTCTCATTGACTATCAATACATTAACAGTATAGTCAGAACTGAAACAATATGGGTAGATGCTTTCTTTAAAAGTACATAGGAGCCATTAGCGATGATGTGGGTGTTTTATAATCCTCTTCTATTTATTTCCAACATTAGGCATGAACACTGCTCAGAAATCTGCTCATCTTTGTGCCCTACTATGACATGATGCCGAAGCATCAACATTTCTAGAAATTTAAGAGAACAACTAAGTCTTGGGGGAGAGGCTTGCTTCATGTGTGCTTCCCTTGCTTAGAGAATTAGATGGGTTATTTGCCTCATGCAGTGAGGGCCAAATCTTCCCTCTGCAACTCTCTGCTTCAGTGGGAGTCTTGCCTGGGGAAGGGCTTTGAAGTTTTTCTGGTCAGAAGGAAGTTATTTCTTTTATTGGATTAGAAAAGCATGCAGTTGTGTGTGCAGCAATTAAATACCCCTCTCACTGTGCAAGAGACAAACTATCACTTTAGATTAGTTCTCTTTTAGATATTTTTCCCTTTGCCATTAGAGTAATTTAACCTTATCCCTGCCTGAGAATCCTGATTTGCTCTATGCCAGGGGAGCAGATATGTGTGTGCTTACTGAATATGTGTCATATGCTATCCTGCCACAGAACATTAGTGAGCAATGATTTTTCATAGACTGCAGGCCCCGTTTTGCTACCAAAAGGCAAAATGTGTATGTAGGATGGAGGAAAAGATATATGAATTATGAAAATTTTGTATCTCTGAAATGTGGTTTTACAGCTGTCAGACTACATGTAATGTTTGCAGCCTATTACTGCCATATACGAAGTGGTTCCACAGCCTGAGGAACAACCAACTCGAGCTGCAGAAAAAGCACCCACATTTCTATTCATGCCCTTTCTACACCAACATTGCACTTCAGAGAGCAGAGAAATTTCAGAGGATGGGTAGAAGAGGATGAACACAGCTTCCCAGCAAGTTGTGGAAACCAGGTGGGTGGTGCCAGTAAAATTAACCAGGCTAAAACTAGCTTAGACTCAAGAAAAATATCCAGATGTGTCGCTCTGCATTGGGAAGGCCTTCTAAAGGAGACCAGACACTGGTCCATTAGTCTTGTTGTGGCTCCTGACACTCACAGAGTCTGGTTTTCACTTGTCTGACATGGATATGAAGGTGACATTAGAAAGAAGAGGATGTATCAATTTCAAAGCAAAGGAATTCTCGTCCAGCAGCTCTCCTGTCTAAATAAGGTGGTCATTACCAAATGTCTTGAAAAATTTTGGGATAGTCTCATCAGCTGTTCACCTGCTGACACCCTTACATGCAAGGTCCTGGTGAATTCATGTTTCAGTAGCACAAAATTGCTTTCTATTTTAAGTCACCATCTTGAATTTAGATTTCAGACTCACAGTGCCCCTTGTGATGGCTTGTTATGAACTAAAGGTCATTCATTGGTGACTTAGACTTGAAAACAATCTTTGTGTTTTGAGAACAGTCCTGGTTCCGCTGGTTTTCCCATTTTGAGGCAGAATGATCTTGTTACAGCTGAAGTTGATGGTAAGCCTCTCTCAAACCAGTGGACACCTCCTGCACAGGAGAAAGAAGAAACCCTCTGGAAGCATAGCTGCTGTAATTCAGTGTTAACCTCACATTGCATATGTTGACAGTTCCTGACCACTTGCAGGTCAAGGAACCAATTGCTACAGAAAATTGTTGACAATTTAAGCTAATGAATAAATTTAGGGTCATGATCCCTTCAGCTGCACTACTTGGGGAATGAATTTTACTGAATGCATAATTTTCTCAGCTTCACTGAAGAAGTGACGTAGAAATTGGATTGCCATCCATCACCAGAAGACAAGAGAAACACGGACTACATGAAACCACAATCACTGGTGTCAGAGACCTAGAAAAGTTTCACCCCAACCTCTCAGTAGGTTTCTGGTAAAAGAAAATATGAAATGGAAGAGTAGATAATGACAGTATCAGCCTTAAAAAGTAGTTCTTGCCAAGTGCCAAGGTTCCATTTTAGTAGTGAATCTGACCCAGACTCCATCCTATCTACACACGAAAGATCCTCCCTTGAGTCAAATTATGCTTCGACCTACGCAGCATGCAAGGCTGTCAGGGAGAGCCAGCGACACTCAACTTTCAGTCTTGATGCTAACCCAGCTCTCTTGCAATTGGGCCTGTGGCAACTTGAGCTGGACTAAGTAGTACGCATGTGCCCATCTGTCCTAGACTGTCCCACTTAGACGTAATGAAGCTGTATTGTAAAGCAGAAGTTTTTCATCTGTGGTCAAGGTGTCTCTGTGAACCTGCGAACTGCTTCTTAGGCGATTTGCCAAAGCAGACTAAGCCAGCCTACTGTCAGTACACTTACATTCAATTTACAAGACTCTGAAACCTCCCACCTGAAGACATTTAAGTGTCCACTAATCAAACTTGAAAACTTTCAGTATAAAGAAATGACCATCTTTATGCCCTTGTACTCCCTCAGTCATCTTTAGTAGCCCCCTCAGCAACTCCACCTGCTCCTTATTTTCTTTAGCCTAGAACGGCATGAGCTCAAACTCAGAGCACACGTTACACATCAGGATCACAGCAAGAGGCAGAAATGGACAGAAAAATATTTGTCAGTGCAAAAATAAATGATACCTACATGGAGGCAGAGAATCAAGGTAGACAAATCAACCTTTTCCCCAAACAGTCTTGAAATCTGTCAAAACATACATACAATAAAGATAAAATCAAATGCTTACTTTCTTCCTGGTGTGGCTGCCTGTGTTTCTGCAATTCAAAGTTAGCATCCAAACCACAGAAAGTTGCTTTTGGTTCTCCAGCGGCATAATTGCTAGTGCTCTCCACCTTCCCTTACAGTAACTAGTTGAAAAACATGTATCATCTGGGGCCTTCTAACGAAGCCTCTAGGTATTTTATTGTAGCCTACAATGCTTTTATTAAAAAACATCCTTTCAAACTGATTTCCACAGTGGGATTTTTTCCTTCCACAGTGTAGGTTTGTTTTTTTTTCTGGGAGAGCATATTTCCATCTACTGATGATAATTGCCAGGCATTACTAGGTAGCTGCAGTATCTGGCTTCAGAGGCCACTGACTTCTGGGGTGGGGGTGCCTCCTGTTTTATATATGTGTACATGCATATGTATGTATATATGCATATTTCAACAGTGTGAGGATGTGGTTTGATGATGTGTTAAAACTCAAGTGCATCTAGTACTTGGTCAAAAATGCCTTGAACCTACAATACAAAATGCCAGTTTTGTATAAACTCCTGCCAGTTTCAAATGTGTTCAAAGTGTTTTGATGGATTAGCTTTCTGTTAGTAGACTTTATACTGGATCAGTATTGCCTGTCCAAATTCAAATATCCACAGTTATTGCAACAGCTTTTGCCATTCTTTCTTGCTCCTGCTCATTGCCACCCAGGATGATGCCCTCCAGTTTTTGCAGGTTTTGAGCCCTGTGCTTCCACTTTCTTTTTGCTGTTTGCCTCCACAGGGTTTTCGTTAGCTATGGCTGTCTGCACTGAACCTTGCTTTGCAGCTGATGTCTGCAACGTGCCTTTCCTTGGTTGCCTTTCTTTGAATAAGACCTCCTGTCTTGTGTTAGACTTCTGCACCACTGAAAGACTTTGGATTTTCCAAAGTACCTAGTGCAACAGCACCTTATTGCCAATGCAAGCCATCCCA
Organism: Fregata magnificens; assembly: GCA_013389945.1. Taxonomy (NCBI): domain Eukaryota; kingdom Metazoa; phylum Chordata; class Aves; order Suliformes; family Fregatidae; genus Fregata; species Fregata magnificens. The sequence continues at coordinate 106,490 of WAAD01015308.1, read as the reverse complement.
CGCCATATATACAACATTCTTATCTTCCTGATCCAGTCTTGCCCAATGGAATCCAGACTGGATAGAGATATAGGTATTAGTATTAGTCCTGCCAGGGCTCTGGGTAGGAAGGCTGTTTTGCAGCAAGATGCCGCTTTCCCCTTGTTGCAGAGATGCTTCAGCAGGGGCAGCGAGGGAATGGCCCAGAGACAAGGCCACCTCTCCCAAGAGGGCTGAGGCTGTCAGCAACCAATCTAGCAGCAGGGCAGGGAAAGCTTGTCTGTACTACAGCAAGCCTGACTACAGCATGAAAGATGAGGAGGGGCCGGTTCCTGAGTTCAGCGGTCGTTCAGGAACAGAGCCAGTCCAGCTGATCCCCCAAAAAAGGAAAATCCAGGGATAAGGATCACAGCCCCACAGGAGAGAAGGCAAGGATTGGTTGGGTGTCTCCTTAGTTCCCAGGTGTCCCCAGGAAGGTCCTAAAACTGAAGGCAGAACCAGCAGCCAAGGTAAAAGGCTCGTTTCCCATGTTTTCTCTACCCTCTTTTGAACATTTTGTTTAAAGTACAGCGTAGCATTGACACCTCTGCTACTTCAACTGCTCCTGTCTACACAGCTTCTGCTCTCTGACTAGAGCCAGGAAGTTCACAACAATGCTCTTCTGCCCCAAAACATGTCCCCAGCACATGCACCTGTACCTCCTTACCTGTCTGGAGGGTTTGCCTAGGCCCATTCCAGCTGCTGATCCCCAACATTTCCTGGGAAAGTCTGCCTGGCCCTCTAGCCTCGGGTTCCTGGGAAATCCAGCTGCTCCCTGGTCCCAGAGACATTCCTTTGGCCGGTGTTGCAAGAGGCACATAGCAGCAATTAAAAAAACTGAATGCAGGCATACATGCCTGTGCGTACACATACAGGCACAGCAGCGATGATGGTTTGACCAGAAAAAGGCTTTGATGAAGTGAAACTAGCCTGAGCCTGTACTTAACACTTTCTGACCCTCACCAATCATTCATCCAGCCTCAGTTCATGTATCATAGGTCACACAGTTGCACTGCAGCTCAGCACGGTGCTGTATTGATCCCTGTACCAGCCCTGAGATGGACGGGCTTCCCTGCTAAGGTCTCCTCCTGCCCAGCTGTCCCAAGTCTTGACCCCAGGAGAGCCAGTCCGGAGACCAGTTCTGCCCGTGCTGGGAACAAGACTGCCCCAAAATGTCCAGAGGCAGCTGGTGCGTGTCATCCCTGTTTGTCTCTCACACGTGTCCAGGTGGTGAATCAGAGGCAGCGAGACCTTTGCAGAAAGACAGCTGCCCACAGAGCTAGCACAGGCAGCAGAGAGATGCTAGCGACGATTGTCCTAAAATAGCCCACGGAAGGAGCACAGCTGGGGCGAGGACTGTGACTGCTTTCATTTTCTTGCTTGAGGAGAATAGAAACCTGTGGTTGAAACCAGACCGCAAGGCCCAGGTGTGCACCTCATCCTGGAGGACGCTGCTCTCTGCTGGCCTGGCAGTAAGAGTTTACTGGAGGAAGCAGGGGCTGCCTGGTTGGCCATGGGGAGCATGTTCTGCGTGAACGCTGTTCACAGCTCGGAGCAGAGGTTTCTGCTCTTGCTGTTGTGTGCCATGCTTGTGAAGTGGGATGGGCATTGGGAGATACTTCAGGTGGTGGAGGTATAACACTGTGCGTAGGAAAGTCAGCCCCTGTCTCTTCAACACCTGATATCTCTCATACCTTTAATCATCCTCTCCAGCCACATTTTCTAGACCAAGTCAGTAATGCAGCACCAAGTCTGCCACAGACCATATCTTGGACTAATGGAGGTGAGATGATGCAGGAAGCATTGTAAGATAATCAGGATTTCTAGTCCTAGTCGCTAAACGGCCTCCCTTCCTTCTCTCCCGCTGCTCTCTGTTCCTCATGTTTTCCAGGTGTAAAATTCTTTTTTCCCCCATGGTTTGCACTTTCTTTTCATTAAACCTTTGTGACCTCTGCTTGTACTTAAACACTGTTGAGATGATTATTTCTGAGGATGGGATGTCAAGGATTGCAGAAAACCTGGAACAAAAGAAGGTGCAGCTGAACATAGCAAGAAATGCAGGGTACGCAGAAAGACTGGTTTTGCTTCCTTCTCATTTCTGCACAGTTCAGAGTTATAACCAGCAGCCCCAATGAGTGTCCCAGAAAGTAATTAGTCAGGACTTCCCCAAACCTCAGTGGTACATGCTGGTACAGAGACAGCTGGTCCCACCTGTCAAAATCCCACCAGCTGTCTTATCTTCCTGGGGTCATAGATATTGTTCAGGGCTATTGTTCAGGTGAAGGAGATCCAGGTAACACAGTCCTGTCTGACCCTCCATCTTGTCTGAAGACCAAGTACACACTCAGAACCACAGAGACACTGCAAAAGTCATTGTAACAGAAAACTCTGGCAGTGTATGAGGTTGCAGGGGAGCAGGCTAGATGCAGTGTGGGGCAGCAAGTGGCACAGCTCTGGCTCATACTGGTGTAAAATGACAAGGTTGCATGATCTGGCTAATTTGGCAGTGACCTTTTGCAAGCCAGCCACATCACTGCAGCTTGAGCCAGCTCTGCTGAGGGATCCAGTAATACATAGCTCTGGCACTAGGGCTGCTGTGGCCCGAGTCATGACCTGCAGAATTAAATCTGCAATTTATTGGAGTTTTGTGTGTGTGGAATGCCTGCATGGTAATGTGAACATCCCTTGTTTCCTTTCCAAAATAGAAGGATTTTTCCCCAATTTCATCCCTTCCCATTCTGCTGTCTCTTTAGTGTTAAATGTGCTTCTTATTAATTGTTGAATGGAGTGATGCTGCTGTGATTTATCACTAATCCACACAAGTTTTCTGGAGTAGAGACGCACCCTTCCTATGTATTTATTACCTAACTGCACAGAGAACTGTGAACAACTAAACACTGACTATGACACAGCTCACCCACTTCCTCAGCCTCAGAGGCGTTCATTGTCATCCCTAATTCTTCCCTGATCCTGAGTTTTAACTTTCAGCCAAGCTCAAAGAAAATATCATGCAAAATCCTGCTTTTACTCACCATTCCTTGTGACATTATCGGGTACTACACCAGGAATGTTTGTTGCTTCTCTGTTTCCTTGAGGTGGAGATGGATCACCACGTAGACAGGTCTGCCAGCTAAAGGGGTAGCAGGACCCTGCCCCATCCCCCGCTTCCAAAGAGGGGACTGCCCAGTTACAGGCACAGTAACCACCTATGGACGTTACAGTCCAACAGAAAGGATGGGCGACTAGTTTCTTACAATTCATCTCCATATTCCCTTCCCGTGCTCTTTGGCAACTGATTTCTCTACCTTCCCCCCCCCCCCCCCCCCCCCCCCCATTATCTAAATTTAAAGTAAATTTATCTCCTTTCCACGCTGAGTGTAGATTAGGTACCATTTGGAGAAGATATTCTTGGAGTTGTACAGGTGATGTCTCATTTATTCCATGCCGTTCAACACTCTATTGACCAGCGCATAAGGGTTCATCTTTCCTGTAAGTACTGCAGTTACAAATATTGGAATGAATAGACAAATGGACTTCTGGGTTATGTTATAACCAGTACCTGCTCTTTCTGCATGATCACCCTGCTCCATCTTCCTCAGTTCCTGAATAAACCCCTATTTCTGCAACTATAGGAATGGAGGGGAAAAAATTTCAAAGACCCATTTATTCTTCTCAGAAGGAGAGGAGGAAGCAGGCCTATTGCAAACCATTTTCATCTTATGCACATCACTAAAAGATAAAAATAAACTGGAACTTTGGTTTCCATCGGTTGCCTTCCTTTCTCTGGATGACACTGTTCATTTCTCGAGATCTGCTTGTCCTCTATAGCAGTTTTTCCTTCAAATGGGGATATAATACTAAACAGATGGTTGGGGCAATGGCTTATAGCTGGATCATAAGACAAGGATATTTAATGAGTCATGACCAGTATCTGAAGTAGAAGCCAAATATGAGGCCCAACTAAAAGTGAGAACACCTAGCAACAAAGTATGATCATAGCTGGCATAGTCTGTTAGTCAGGTTACAAATCCTGGTCTGTAATTCACTGAACAGCCCTAAGAAGTTTCATGAAGATGAAAGTAATAGGGTTATAGGGGAAGTCTTCAAAACACACAAAATGTGATCAAGGGGATTTTCCTGCACAGAAGTTAAGCTAATGAGTTTGAATTTGGACAATTTGTATTTCAGCGTGACATCTAATTGTGCTTTGGGATCCCACTGCCTGTCTTGTGAGGTCAACAGAAACCTATTATTTTGTGAACCTGTATCCCTACGGGTCTGTCTGAAGGCTCCAGCTGAACGTGACGGAACTGCCCCTCATGGGCTGCAGAATTTGTGCCACAATCCGATATATTTCAAATACACCTCAGCTGAATCCCACTGGTTCAGAAGTCCCCTCAGTAATATTCTACTAAGAAGGAACAAGAAGATGAAGCTCAAGCTCCTATACCTATAGCTCAATTTCTTACCCTTCAACTCTGACTCAGAAGGGGAGAGTTAACCAGGTGACTTTTGTGAGGGCAGGGAGAAAGTGGAGCTACCCAGAATATTCAAAGCCCTCTGATGGGGATGTGAAGTATTAGGGGAAAAGAGCCAGGGAAGCACCAGATAGTGAGGATGGGGATGGTTTGATAGGCATATCAGTAGCTTTCCTGCAACAGCACGACACTTTATGAAAATGAAAAAACCCCCACCCTCCCAGCAATAAAATAGACCTCACAGATGAACTGCTGGTAGTGTTCCTCTCCTCCTTCTACATATAGTCCAAACCCACAACTGGCTGTTTCTAATTATGGAATTCCTATATTTCACAAAAAAAAAAAAAAAAAAAGTAGTAGAAAAGTAGAAGAAAGATGGACAGAGGACAAGAGTTCAGGTTATTCAGTAGGGTGATCCAGGTTGCCAAGACAAAACAGAGGTATTTGTTGACATTTTGTCCCTAACACCCTGTCCTTTCTACTCATTCTTATCCTGGCTATAACTAGTAGTTGTCTGTGTAGAGATCTCTTGGGATGTAGTCATTATTATTTTGCTGTAAAACACCCATGGGATATAGGATGGGTATTCAAGAACTGCTTAGGTTGTGGGAAGATTTCTTCTAACAGTTCTTTGGAAATTGAGGAACATCCTACCTAACTGCAGCTATGAAGGACTTTTAACCATGATAGCAAAGTTATAACTACCCATGCAAGAAATCAGCCAATTTAAGGAATCTCGTAGAAACACAAGGAATTGGTGTTGGTTATGTTGCTTTTTGAAGCTCTTTTCTCTCGATGGAGAGAGAAGATTCCCTCATTACAGAGGGAATCTGGGGTCTAGCTGTCCTTATTTCCACGCCTAAAATTAGCTGGAGTAAGCTCCCTTTGGATACTGTGTGGTTGATTCAACACTAAATCAGTTTTTCTAGAGTTTATTTGCTTTTCTCCTCCAGGACCAGTTACTGTCTGTACAGTTACCACTGTTACTGCCTTTGCCCTTTTCCCCCCACCGTGTACCCTGCATGGAGGTAGGTGCGCATGTTTTATTCATATCCTGGTGTTATCCTTCTGCCAGTACCATTCCTCCCTTTTGTTTTTTTCTCCTGCCCTCAAGTCAGCGTACAATATCAAGTGCATCTGTTGTTTATTGATTTATGCAGTGCTCTGAGACTACTCTACAGAAGCCTTTTGCAAGCAGGGAACACTTCATTTATAACTAAAATACTGGGACCTCTCAGCTGGAACGCAACAGCCGTATAACAGCGCCGGTAACGCAGCACAACAGCTCTCAGAGAGAAACTGAAGAATACCGTATCTAATTGAAGCAACAAGGGATTGTTAACTACTGTGGGAATAATGTAATTGCTTATGCTGGAAACCGGCCAAGATGCTAGGGTTAACTTTTATACCCTTACAAAACGCACGCTGGGACCTTTAAATGGCTACTGCTAATTATAATTACCCCAAATAATACTGCTTAAGCCACCTTTTACTATCACATCACACCATCAACTTTATTATTATTAATGCATCCTTCAGACTGCTCTTTTTGCAGTCTGCTACGCCACAAAGTAATTCACAGAATGCTAATAAAGCTGTACCCAAACTGCTTTAAATCAGTGGATTGGGCACAAAAAAAGTCCCAAATGAATACAACTCCCAGTTTCAGGTGAGTTTTATTTGCAGCAAAATTTAAAACTGTCAGAAAATATAACTTGAAAAGAAAAATAGTGCAAATGGGTAGGTGGATTTGGCTTGCGAATTTAGCTCTACCGTCTTGAGTCTGTAAAGAAACAAACCAGAGAGAAATCTCTCCTCTACTATGTTGTACAGTGGCTGAAAAAATTCCTGTAAACTTTGGGGGATGAGGTAGCATAGCTTGTGTCCATCTGAATTTTATCCATCAATTCCTTCCTACTCACATATGAAGAAATGTATCTGTGTTTGCCCCAGGGAGGCTGATAGCCAGAGAAGATTTTGCACCTTAACATTTGAGCTTCCAGAACGCATTTAGACTTACGTGACCAAAATGGTTGCAGTTTCATTAACTACCAGTCAGGTTCAACTGAGGAAAATTTGCCTCATAATGTCTAAGTTTGAAAGATAATCACTAACGGCACATAGCAGATGCCTTTAAATGTGTTTTCTTTTTCTACTTTCCCATTAACCATGATTTAATGATGTATTGCATATCTTTAGGTTTAAGTAAAAAGGTACAGCTCTTTAGGTCTAAAATCTCTGTTGGTTATTTTAAATAACAGCCTATGCAGGAAATAGCTGCCCAGAAGCATAAGAAATGCAGAGACACGTGTTCAAGCATATACTATCACCTTATTCAAATCCAGAGCTCCCATGACTATTACTCAAAGCTTCAGTGGTCAACACCTTTGGCAGCAGGCTCCAGAGCCAGCGAGGTGGAGCTTCTGCCAGACCCGGGGATGGAAGGGCAAATCCCACCATCCTGTTGTGCTGCAGAGCCCTCGATGCCCCTTGCACGATAACAATTCCAGCTTTTAAAGCTTTTCAAACAGCCAGGAGGGGGACACCCCCAAGTAATATCATTTTGGCCAGAGGCAGTGCTTCAGAGCCTGTTAGTGAATCACATGGCAGCCAGCGCAGAGCGGAGGGACAACGATAGATGTCCGCAGTTAGTGACACTGCTCTGGGTACGGTCTCTTACACTTGGATTTGATTTCTGGGCTGGTTTGGGGCTTCTGCAAAAAAGATGTTCAACATGAAGCATGCAAGTATGCTTATTGGCTTTAATGGGACCGCTCCCGTGTCTGTAGTTTAGTGTGTCTGTAACTACTTGAAGAAATGAGGCCGTAAGTTTTAATTTTACAAGGATGTCAGTAAAGGCTTCTGCTAAAGCAGCAGGCAAGAGGGAGGTCTGGGTGCTGACAGCCCTTCCAGTGACTCACTGCAGCGTCTTTAACAAGTCGCTTCCCCCCCAGCCAAGTCCCTGTCTGTAGAAGGAGTATAATAGAGATTCACACTCTCACACTTGGAAAGCAACACCCAGAAAGAGTTACCGGCTTGTTCTCCTGAGGACGCTGTCACAGCAAATCGGGTGATCTAATAGCAAGAGTTCTAATGAATTAGATCATCTCTCCCTACAAGTGTTGCCTCTCATATCTTTAACTGATCGTGTCTATGACAACACTAGAAATACTCAAAAGAGATTATCCTGAGATCTGGGGAAAAATTAGCCCCCATCCCACCTTCTTGCTCTGTTGTTCTCAAGGTACCGGCCAGAAACATCAGTGTGTGCAAGTAGCATCTTCCCCTGAATGGGTCTAAGCCTATGATATTATCTCATGTACTCACAGACTTTCTAAGACATGGGTTTGCTTTATGTGTGTGTTTTTGTAAATAATTTCCTTCATTTCTGCACAGCTAAGGGAGCTCTGTGATGAATAATAGTCCTGTATTTGCAGAATTTATATTACCAGTAGTTAGAAGGATAGATGTTCCAGTCTGCTGAAGATTTTGAAATCTGATTTGCTGCTGAAGAGGAATAAACTTGAATGTTTTAAGGCTTCGCAAAGAAGGACTTTGGAAAAAATACTTTAGATAAATACAGAGAGTTCAACAGAGTGCAATATTTTATGTCAGTGCTTACTTGTTTTTCTATATTAAAATATATAATAAAAGGTAAACACAATTGGAGAGGAAAGTCATTTGCGCAGTTAATGAGGCATTTTTATTTATGAATACAATAAACGAATAAAATAAAATGTTGCATAGTCCGAGAATGTATGGCCCCATCAAAGTTTCTTTATCCAGTTCTCTTGGGAAAGATGCTTAAGCCAATAAATAAGCTCAGCCTCAAACACACAGCTATTCACAATCCTGCCTCAGCTTGCGGAGATGGGAGGCTGTTAAAACCCTGTTCTTTTAACTGCTAAGCTGAGCTTGACTTAGAATTCCCTGAGACACCACAAACATGCAACCCCCATCTTTTCAGGCTGGGTTTCAGGTCGTGTACATAGCCGGTAGCTCTCCCAGTGCTGACACACCGCTGGGGCATGCTGCAGGCTGACGGGGACGGTGGGGCAGCAGCAGTGCCTGGCTGAGTGGGACAACGGGAGGGTGCTCTCTGTGTCCGTGGAGGCTGTTATCATGCCTACCGCAAAACACCCAACTTCTGTGGTACGTGACTATGTGAAAGATGCATTGGAGAAACCATGTGGGCTGACACCTTGAAATGCATGTAATGTATCATGTAAAAGGGTGAGATTTTGGAGGAATACAGATGTTTGGCCACCAATTTGTGCTGCCGCATGTGGGTAAAATACTTAGGGAGGAAGCTGTGAAGTTCGGTGCTCTGCGCCCATGTGGAGCTCCCCAGGGAAAAGCTGAAGTTCCTCCGGCACGGACTCACGCTGCCCTGGCTGATGGAGCTTGTTTCTCGACTGACACACTAGTAATTTAATACTGTTTTTCAGTCGGATTTGTCGGGTATTAGGAATTTATGCTAAAAATGTCTTTAAAAACACGCCACAAAGCTTCTATTATTTCTACCGCACCACTTGGGATTAGGGTGCTTTAATGGCTGCTTACTGAGAAGAGCAGATTAGGAAACCTCATCTGGGTGCATGAAGTCCCTAGGAAACAGGTTATGGTCCTAGTAAATATCAACCATTTCATGCTAAGTTAATGCTGAGAGCTTAATTCCTTATTGTTCAATATAGGTTTTATTTTATCTAAATAACGATTTAGAAAATATCAGAAATAATTTGCTGCATAATACAATGTTAGAAGGCATCGGGCAATCCCATGACACCTACTGCAACAAGAAAAAGGAATAAGAAATAAAATTAAGACAATCTATACAGTCACACAATGCGAAGTGTACAATGTCTCTGTGTGTAAATGAAGATATTTAATTACCGCCTGAATAGAGTACACTCAACTGCAAAAGTCATAAATACTTGTGGAGAAAAATCCTGGATTAGTTCTGTGCAATAACAGCTACAGAAATAAGGGATGAAAATTTGTCATCTGAGGTGGCTTGTTGTTATTCTAAATGAATCATTAACCTGACACCTTCCACCGATAGAAAATGTAAACTTTCAGAGGAATCTCATTTTTAAAAAGCTATTTACAGCATTAAAGTACTTTCAGTCTCCGAGGAGGTTGTCATCGTTATAAAGTGCCGGAGAGAGGGCGCAAGCTCAAGAACCGCGCAGAGCCAGGAGGCAGTATCACAGATACCTTTCCTCCCGGAGGGATGTTACTTCAAGCTGAGGAACCCCAATAACCAAATTAATGTAATCCAACTATTCCAAAACCACAAGATTTGCAGGGATTTCTCCTCCCTTCCCCACCCCATTTTTATGTTTGAAGTTTTGCAGGCAGGTTATTTACATTTCCAGCTAATTCCTGGTGTGGAGGTAATTTGGGGAGTGGGATAAATGATTTGTCTGTGTAAAGAGATGCATGTCTTGCAATGAGCTGAATATCTTCTCAGCAAAGACTCACATAGAGGCAATTTCTTTACTGTGAGCAAAAGTATGTTTTGACTAGATAGCTTTATTGCTGCATAATGGGGAGGGGAAAAAGGCACCGTAGGTCAATTTGGCATGTGTAGTGGAAATCAGCCTCACAGGTGAGGGCAGAAGGTGGGACGCTTTGAAGTGCTGAGTTTGACGGACTGCATCTGGGTACACACTCCCTGTGCCTCAGCATCACTGTGATTTCTCAGTAGGGAGACAGCTTCGGCAACTTCTCCCTGTATATGCTGTCGCCTTTTCTGGCAGGGGAAACACAGCTGAAGTTGCATTCCTTTAATCCACTGACCACAATGTTACCACATATACTGTAAATCTCTCATCCATATCTTGTCCGGAGGCTTTCTTCTCTCACTTTTCCTTTGTGGAAGAGTGATCTCCATGCTTTTGCTACTGCCTCCTGCACTCTGTGTCTGGGCTTAGATCTTAAGGTTTTTGGATATGAACTGTATTTCTTCCAGGCTTCACCTGGAAATCACCCAGCAAACTTCTTTTTGCTAACCTGTTTTCAGCTGTTATTCATTCATGTTTCCATTTTGCTGCTCCACGTAACTTTGGAGATCGATACCTGTTTTGTAACATTACCTCAATGCCTGCTATTAAAGAATTGGAAAGCAAAGATTACAGGTCTTAAAACAAGTAGGTCCATGGAGCATTCAGCCAATGTCTCAGCATGGCAAAATCAGCTGCAAATGCCTTTTGCTTGCAACTCCAGTGTTTGCAAACAGTGGTGGCAGCCCAGTGACCCAAGAGTGCCCGGAGATCTCCCATCCCACAAAGCCGAGGCTCAAGATGCTCTGTGGTGAGCTAGTAAGAAAGACTATGCTTTGCAAAGAGTCTGGATAGGACCTTGCGGTGGCTCTGACAGATACTTGGTTTGGTGGTGTCCCTAAAGGGGAGCAAAAGTTACCTAGGCAGTGTGAAATACACCCACATCTCACTGCCTGACCTGAGACGTGGGAGAGGGGAAGGTGTGGGCTTTCCCCTTTGCCATCATCACGGGTTGTCTTGTGGGTCAGGGATGAGGACCAGGGAAAGGACAACAGTGGGTGCCTGTAGCTTTATTCCCACAGTTACTCAAGAAAGGGGGAGGTGGTCATTGGGCCAAAAGGCTCTCCTGTTTTTTCCCTTTGTGTTAGGGGGAAGACAACCACTACACAGAAAAGGGCTGGATAGGAGCTCTGCTCCTCTAACTCCCTCCAGTGAATTCCCCTCTGTACCTTTGACTCATGAATAAGTTGATGTTGTAAGGAAACCCATCTGTCTGTGTCATCGGTTTCTTATCCGAGCAGAAAACTTATTCCAAATTCAGCTATTGTTTTGTTTATACAACAATAATATGGATCATAGTTGTATTTTTATATCTGAGGGTAAGGTAGAGCATGCTAATTAGCTCAAGCTATGTTTGGGTTGGGTTGGGATATGCAAACATCTCTTGGGCAAAAATCCTGCAAAATTCCTTGGCAAGGAAACTCCAGTGCTCTCAGTGAAACATGGGTGCCAGGTAGAGTGGATCTTGCTTTCTTCAGACAGTTAGAAAGGGCAACACGTTCATATCAATAAGTGCAGTTTCTGCACAGCTATGTCAAGAATGACTTCTGTTTTTCACAGCAGTTTTATTCCAGCTAGTGGCTGGCACCTAAAAGGGACTGTAATTTCTGCCTAAATTGCTCCTGTTGAGTTACACAGCTTGTATTACAAGTACACATGCAACATTTTTTGGGTTTTTTTAAATAGATCTAGCAGAAAGTCTGCCCACTTACTCTTTAGAGGTATTGACAGTGTCTTTTTCATCACATCATAGACTCAAGATCAGAAGGTACCAGTACAATAATCTAGCCTGGCTTTTTGTTCAACACAAGTCAAAGAAACTCAGATACTATTTCCTTACGAGCCCCCAAGCATCTGTTGTATCCACAAGACGTTCTTTAGAAACAAATTAAATTAAGGATCACACATGAAGAAGAATTAATCAGAGCACTTGTTAATTTGTGCCATAGTTAATTCCCCTAATGCTTAAAAATGTGCCTTATTTACAGCTTGAATTTATCTAGCTCCTGGATATCAGCATGTTTTTCAACTCCTGGAGTGTAGGGTAGTGTCTACAGGAAATCTTTTTCCTAGAGGGGTTCTTGGAGATCATGATCAACACCTTTTGGTCCCTTAAATAAACTTAATAAATAGACCTCTTTGAGCATCTCACTAAGTTTTATAGACAACAAGTTGCTTTCGTGGCCCTCTTCTGAGCCTTTTCCCACTTTTCAACATCGTCCTCCCAATGCATCTATCAAGCCTAGGCACGCTGGCTACATCTAGAATAGTATATTAACCAGGAAATGTTTCTGGGCGCTTGAACTTGATTGCCCCTGGTGTTAAATTGTTAGCGCAGGCTCTGGTGTGATTTTGGCCTGGATCAATGAGGCAGATTGGCTCAGGCCAGACAACGTCTGAGCACGGTTTGGGGTTAGCACAAGCCAGTGGCCGTTCCCAACAGGCAGCTTGTCTGCAGCCACTGTGGTTTAGACATTAAGATAGTTTACGGGCATGGATATGGACTGTTTCATGCCAGCCATCCTCAGTGCTAGTGGGTAGCACAGGGTGCTTGTAATTTACTGGCAGAGACACAGGCAGTCAGTAGTCCAGGGTGGCCTTACAATGCTGTATTTCGAGAGGGGAACACCACCTTCTTGTTCCTTTTTGTTATCCATTATTCATGCCTCCGGATCTATGCTCCTCACCATCCTGCTGCCCTTGAAGCTTGTAGTGATTTTATTATCTACCATGTTCCCCAAAATATTATCATTGTGCAAAGATCCCAGGATATTGGATTTTTTTTTTTTTTTTTTTTACAATATCAGGGTAGCAAGGATACAACTTGTATTTCTAAAGGCATATTTTTGATTTTGACTATGTATGATGTTTATCTGAGCACCCTTTATGAATGTGGGTGAGCTTTCCCACATAAACATTCTGCTGTCATCATGATATATCTCTTCACCATTTTTACTAGAAATTATATTAGAATTCCTTCCAGAAAGTAATACTAATAAAAAAAGATAATAAACAGTGTTGTGCCAAGAAAAGATCTTTCTGGGAACTCCTGGGAATCCTAAAATTTCAGTAGGGGAATGTTTTGTCCTTTGACATTGATGTTCAGGATGCATCAGATACCTTACTGTTAACCCATTCCTCTGGCTACACTGATTTCATGTAGCCTCCTCATTTTAAACCACAGTGCTGTACACTTCCTCCACAGACCTCATAAAAGTCTGTTCAGTCAATCTGGCAGTGGGAAGGAGAGAAAATGAAACCTTTCACAGAGGACAGTAAGTAAGGGCAATGGAGATAAGCGGAATCCGGCCAGCTCTGGATTTCAACCCTCTGGGAGACTCTCTCTGTCACTGGAAGAAAAGTATGTGAATTGAAAAACCTCCTACATTTGTAGAGAGGCATTTTTAGTGATAATGCAAACATGTTTGGCTCTCTCCCAGTTGCAGAAAAATTGCATTCCTGGCCTGAAGTAGAACTATTTTTTTCTCTGGTAGTTTCAAGATCCAAGCTACGTTTTCATCATTAGTCATCACGTGGAAGGTGCTTGTGTGTAAGCTTCACACTATCGCATAACTGGTTAAGTCAATGCACATTTCACATCATCTCCTGATAGTTTGCAACCTGGGAGGCTAGGATGCTCTGAGGTTCTTAATGGCTGTAAAATTTGTTCACCTCAGCAATTAATTAACTCAGCAACAGGTTTTCACATCTCTGCTAATGCCAGACCACAGAACGATCTGTGGGATCATGATCAAGACGGGTATGTTTGAGGACAAAGTTAGTGGCTATTTTTACTTTACAGTTGGATTACAATAAGCTAATGCAATTTGTCAGCTGGCAGGTGGCAAGTTTTGAAGAGGCACTAATTTGATTGATTACAAACTTATCACCATACCTTAAGGTATCCTGGTGCAATGTCTCAGTCCCTATCCCATCTGGATTGTTGTCTACTTCAGAGGATAGTGATGTTTTAATAAAGATTTCAGTGAGGTTTCAATAAAAAAAAAATATTTCTAGAATAGCATCAATGCTATTGTTGTGCTACTCAGTTGTTTCTCAGATGTTGGGTCATGCCCACTTGGGGTGCATATAAAGGGGAAGGGTTCAAAAGGCAAGGCAGCAAAGTGTTAAAAAGAGGACGGTTAAGTCACAGCGGTGCAGCACCTCTGGTGCAGGGGATCAGAGAACCTTAAATTGCTTTTGCTGTCAGGAGAAGCCCCATTCCTCCAGGCTGGGGAGGGATTACACCTGTGATCAGTGAGGAGGGATGGTCTGTTGAGCAGCAGCAGGTACGGGGACATTGCAGGGAATGTCAACAAGACCTACAAAGTGGGGGTAATGTGGTGGTAGTCTGAGAGATCCTGAGCTCAGCTGGATAGGAGAAGTCTTGTCGTAGATATAAAATGTCTTTCTACTTAGCAAATTATTTCTTCTACGTGTCCCAAAAAGAAAGAATGAAACCATGTCTGCAAATAAGTTTACAAATGCCAGAAAGCACCTGAAATTTTGACACACCTTCATCAGAGTTCCCCGTCAGGTATTCTTATCTCACCCTGCAGGACTTTTCGGTCCTCTTCCTCATTCCACTTATTTCTTTTTCTCCCCCCTCAGCTTGACAGGCTTTTGGTACTGAAGGTTGCTGGGGTTTTTTGCTTTTTTCTCTTCCGTTCCCCACCTATCCTGCTTGCTTTCTCCTCCTCTTTCACTCTCCCTAAAAGGCTGCAAAAAAGCACTGCAGTGGAAGTAGTGTGGTTTAAAGGTACAGAGCCTACAGAAAGAGGCTGGAAATTTATGCTCTGAAATTTGTGAGGATCCTTTGCATGTCCTGTCCTTCGCACCTCCAGTAAGTGAGGGATGTTTTGTACGGCCCCACAGCTTGGCCGTGTCCCAAGGACAGAACAAGGAACCAAGTTAAAAGTTCTTCAGGAGATCATTTTTGGGCTGGTAGAGTGTTCCCGCAGAAGGGATCAAACTGGGCCAGGTTTTAAAGTTACTTTCGGGTGACTAAGGATTCAGGCAGACTCTGGGAGATTTGCAGAAGAAATTGGCATTGCTGAGCTTTTACAAATCTGAAAGTTTTATCTAAACTAATTAGTCTCTTCTGCTTTTGTGTTCTACTGGCAGATCTTATCAATAGTGGAGTACCTCAGGATTTAGTGTGCGTATCTCCAAACACCCAGAAGGGCTCCCAAAACCCCATCTGAGAGCTTCTAAAATATGTCTGCATCTCACTGCCTGCAAGGGGGCAACCCCTTCCAGCTGAGTCGGGGGAAGTTGTGCTCACACCATGTCAGCAGGTGTTGGCCTTTTCTTGATATTCCTTTTTTTCCCCTATTCAGGGAGCGGGAAGAGGAAACTGCATTGTCACAGGGAAGGGTGATTTACCACTCATGTTGCCCAACCAGCGAGATCCTGCCCTTGTGGATCGCTTGGATTGCACCCATGAACGGCTGCAGCTCTGCAGTGCAAGTGCCGCTCTGGCAAAAGCAAAGCCTGCGGGCGGTGAAGATGGGGAGGTGGAGTCATTTTAACAATTAAATAGCACCATCTGCAGGCTCTGCACGCCCCATGGCCCCGCACCAGCACGGCAAGTGTGCAAACGCCTCCATCCTCCATGGGTATGGACCCTGCTTTTGGCCACTGCCCACAACAGCACATGCAACGTGTCTGCTGATCCGCTGGCTCTCCCGATGGTGGTCCGGGGGGACGTGCCAGAGTGTGCAGCTGCAGGCACAGGCACAGTGCATTTTGGGCTGCATCGGCAGGTACTGATCTGTGCAGGCAGTGAATGTGGCCTTGGAGTGGTCACTTCAAGGTAGGCTGAGCCAGGAGGGTGTTTGACTGAGACCTCACAGACAAAGCACAGTTCAAGATGCCATTTTTACAGGAGAAATCTTCATCTTTGGTTACAGCCACTTACCAGCAAACATCAGCAAGGGCTTTTTTGTCTTCCTTTGCCCATTAGTCCAGGGGCAGCCAGGAGCAGCCCGTTGTGTCGGTGCGGTGTGGATGCTGTCTGACCTGCCTCTTCCAGGAAAACCACCACTGGGAAAGGTGTGTCTAGTGGGAGGTCGGATTCACCCCGTGGCTGTGAACTAGCTCTTAGACTCATTTTTCCCTTAAAAGGAAAAAAAAAGAAGAAGAAAAACACTGCTCCTGCACTTCACAGGTGAGAAACAGACCCAGCAGGAAAGAGAGAAAGTGAGAGACACAAACTGATGTTTTAACATTGATAACTTTCCCTTTAAATCACAAACTTTTTTTATTTTTAAGCCTTCTGCTGCTGGCACATTAAAATGTCTGCTGAATCCCTGACTACTCTTAAATCATCAGCACTAGGTTGTGAACATTTTTCTGCTGATACTTTTCTTTTACTAATAGTATCTCTCCTGTCTTATAGGAATCCTGCTAAAAGAACCATGACTGATTTTTTTTTTTCTCCTTTTTTAATGCTGAAGGTCTACCTCTTTATTTTCAGTAAAGCATTTTCCTGAAATCCACCTGGGGAATTTTATCTGCCACTCAGCTGCATCTTTCCGACAAACAGCCAAGTTTAGTATGTCCTCCAGGTATAATACCAATACTTCCTTAAAAAAACCCCCTAAACCCAACAAAACCAAACACTTTAAAAAAGTTGAGTACTTTAGAAAAAGCTAGATGAAATGAGCCTCTCTGCAGAAGAAGAGAAACACCTGCAGCTCAAGGTGAAAGACACTTTGGACTTGGCCACCACCATGCTGTGCCCCCTCACCGCCAGCTTGGCTTGCTCCCAGAGTAGCGACTGTCTTCTCCCATGTTTGTGGGGGGATGTTTTGGCCCAGATCACAGCTGGAGTTCACTGCTGTTGCTGGCAGCCTTCTCCAGATGTTCATGGCGGGCCGACAGCAGAGCTGGCAGTGGGATCTTTGTCCCTTGTAGGCTGGCCCAGTGGCCACCATCACCCAGCCTGCCCTCCTGCCAGCTCCGGCCACCTGGGACTCCCACAGTGGATCCTGGCTTACTGCAGGGCTGCTGCCTGCAGTGAGGGCAGCTCCGGTGCTCTGTGCCCAGATCTCTACACCGTCATTGTCCCAGTGACACCACCCTGTGATCAAGGTCATGACAGTCTGGGTCTCTCCTACAAGCACCTTAGCAATGCCTGCTTCAAGGGATGTATAGGTGGCATGATGTACAGTGGGCATCTCGCTGCCAGGAGAGATGACTGAACTTTAGCTGCTGTCTTGGGAGTGCCCTGTGCCTTCAGGCACTCCTAGGATTTCCAAGCTCAGCTACGTGAGATTGCAACCCTTTTGTTCAGTTCAATACCTAAGCCACAATATCATCCTTCTCTAGTATGCTGGGAGTTGTATGCTCTGAGCATGCATTACCATCCAACCCTGTGACCTTGTAGAGTCAGGCAAATCAGAATTATTACTGTACATAATGAAAATATCTCAGAGCAAGCTCTGTCTCTAATGACCTTCTTGCATGAAAACTAAATGAAGGATATGTAGCAAAAGCCAAAAAATAATTTGAATACAATATTGGCATCCCAGTTTGGCTGAAGAGCAAAGGAAGTATTAATGCTACTGCACAGTGCTCTGGCATGACCTTATGTGGGCCACAGGATGCAGCCATGGCCACCAAGGTTCAAGTAAGAGGAACTCCAAGAGAAAGAAAGATGCCACGCTGGTGCTGGAAATGCTCCCATGCTGGTAAGGGGAGGCTTAAAAGAGCAGACCAGAAGAATCTAGCCTGCGTGCCTTCACCGTACAAAAAGGAAGAGAGAGGACGAAAACCCCTAATCACTCCTAAGATGGGTCCTGGAAGGAGTTGCATCACAGGTACCTGAGAGAGCAGGAGTGAGACTTGATACTTGGTCTTTTCTGGCCATATTCAGTCATTGCACTGGCCAATGTGTAATGCAGCCAATGCTTTTCACTAAGGGTTGGACTAAATGCTGTATAACTAAAGAGCCGGTGCCCACGTGTGCATGCCACTGCTCCTTCTTGTCGGGTGAAAGCTGGTCAACAAGTGTTCTTGTTGTATTCAATACAATGCTGAAGAGTGGCAAAGCTTGCCCATGACGCAGCGACCATGTCCTCAACAGGGATGGCTGTCTGCTTGACTGCCTGGTGGGAGCGCAGTGCTGTTTCCGAGAGCCCCGATGGCAGCTGTGGATCAGCATGCTGTGTATGGTCACCTGGTAGCAATCTCTTCCACAGGTTTTTACAGCCTAAATGTACTAGGCAAGAGGGAATAACCTGGATTTTACTCTGCTGGATGTGGTGCGATTACACCAGGGATTCAAATGCTTCTTAGTTACTACCCAGCAGCTCCTGCAGAAATTGCAGTTCTCCCCTGGGCAGCTGTCTGCCCTTATTGGCAGGCAGGGATTCCTCCAGCCATGTATTCCCCATAACACTGAGCTCTCTGGCCTTCGTTGTTTGAAGCCTGGATGGATTCATCGGGGAATATCCTTCTGGAGACCATCACCAGTTTCGCAGCGCTGGAGGGGGGATGCTGCAGCAAGCTCTGAGCCAGCCAGGCTGTTTCCCTGGGGAAAAAGCTGTGGCTCCTGCTGCCCTCCTACTGGATGCTGCTGTTCAGGACAAGTGCGACTTTACCTGCCGGCACCCTGTCCTTTGCGTTCGTACTGTTAATGGAAGAGTGCAAGCAGTGGTTCGACGTAGCCGGAGCATGGCAACCTATTCCCTCTTTCTCCTGCCTGGGACTCCTTTGCTGGGCTGAAAATTTCCAACTCATTTCCCAGGGCAGTGCATGCCTGCGAGGGCTGCGCTGGGAATTAAGAGATGTGTTTCCACTGCGCAGTCTGGGTATGCAAACAAGCCATTTCTGTTTCCTTATTTGTTCGTCAGAAATGAGGATTTGCCCTCTGCGCACAGTACTGATCATCACTTGAACTCTGCAGTGGATTCTTTTGGCTCATAATGGATTATTTGTTTTCTGGAGCGAGGGACACATCCAAGACTTGAATGCCTCTGCTCATGCACCAGGCTAGGCAGACACAAGCCAGCTCAGGTCCAGAAGGTGACAACAGTGGTAGAGTAGAGCTCCCAGCAGGTCTTACTGGCTTGGACATAGCTCCACTTTAACTTGGCTTTCCATCTTCCGGAGCGGAGCTGGCTCAGGCCCAGACAGTTCACAGACCACACAAAGACAGCCTCAGTCCCTCTGCATTCATCTGTGCCTATATATAGCCACAGAATAGAAACCTATGGAGAGTTGGGTCACCACCCTCCCCATAATAAATGTGTTGTGGAAAGGTCTCACACTGGAAACAAACCTCGCTGGTGAATCTAATCAACATTTCTAATCCGAGTCAACCAAGTATGCTTTGTTTATTAAAAATTTGCACAGCACTCTGTCTGTTTTCCAGTTAGGATCCTCCACGGCATGCCCTAGATAGCTGAAGATGAAAAGGTTTACTCCACAAAAAGGGATATTTCCTGCTTGCAATTCCATTAAATGTTGCTGGAAAAGATTGTCGCCCATTTTGAAGTAAAAATGTCATGACCAGAATGGGATAGAAATGGAAATAGCACTGAGCTGCAGGAGGGTTAAACCAAGACAAGAGGATTGTGCAATATGCTGTTGCGGAAAAACATCAAACTTTACTTTTGGTTCCAGCTCACCAAATGGCTAGAAGTGAAATAGAGCAGAGATTTTTCTGAGATGGACCTCAATTTATGCTGAATATTCAAAAGGCAAAGCTGTGAAATTCAAGCACCTCCAAAATGTATGGCTGGCTTCTGCCTTCAGAAATGCCTAATCGCAAATTCTTTTTCCTTTGTCATTTATGGTCTGTGATTGTGCTTTAGACCTTGCCAAATACAATATTGCAGGAGTGTAGAATTACATGTTCTATGACTTGAAAGACCGAGAAGGCTGAAAATATTAGCATTTATTTCCTGTTGCACCTGAAGGAACACAAGCCTCTGCATTCATGGGACTGAAACAGGAACAGGGAGGGACTCAAACCCCTAAACCTAATATGAGTTTGGGGAAAAAAAAAAAAATAAGAGGAGGCACCATTTCAGTGCTGTGCTTGGTTCTGCTGCTCTTCAGAATTTCTTATTAACTGTGAGTTAGATAGAGGATTGAGGTGCCTAAAACAGGGTCAATTTAGCCTAGGTCAGTCTCCCCTCCCTTAGCAGCTGCTCAACTGTGGAAAGGTCTAAAACTGATTCCAGCTTTGGGTCTCCGCACACAGTGAGCTTTTTGAGTTGCTGGTTCGAGGTGCCTGCCAGCCCCGGTGAATGCCTGCTTCTTGGATTTCACTCACTGGGAACAAGGCACCAAGAAGTTAGATATGGCAGCTCTTGCTTAGTGGATGCAGGAGTCTTAACTGGGTCTGGCCTTCAACTCTTGTTCTGGGATGTGAAAGGCCGGAACAAATAAAATGACAACAAAACAAATTGTTCTTAAAGAGGAATTTAGCAGGCGTGGGAAGCAGGTACTGGAAAATTCAGGCATGTGAGCTGAACGGTCTGTGAATAAATGTCGTCCACAGTCTTCACTATATTTGGCATATTTAGATGGTGTCAGAATCTCAGGTAGTCTTTTTCTTACAGAATTAGGACAAAGAGACCTGAATATCTACTGGGAATTAGCTTAAGTTAGTCATGTTGTTTACTGCAGAACAGGAAAGTTCAGTGGGATTTTAATGACAGGGCAATAGAAAAACCCATTTAGAAAAAAGAAATGGACTGAGTTACAGACAAAAAACAAAGAAACCAGCCAGCAGCAGCAGAAGGCAGGGCACCAGAGCAAATTACAGTGGCACATATTAAGGTTACAAAAGGTGATACTGATAAATTCATTGTTGTAAGACATGTGTGTATCGGAGAAGGGAAAATATAAGTTGCTCTCCTGTCACCTATTGTGAGTCACAAAAAGGAGCACAGTGCATAGGGTCTAGATTCACAGAGGTATGTAAATTTGTAACTACTATTTGGGCAATGTTGATTTTAACAGGTTTAGGGCCCTATGGAAAAGGCTGAAACCTGTCTATTTCTGAGGACACAGCCACAAGCCAGACTTTGTAATCCACGTCCAGTGAGCAAGTACAAAGGCTGTGCACCGTATGTAGGTGTGAAGAAAGAAGTGACACTTCACACATACAGTGTACGAGTCTGAAACCCCACGGAAAGCATGTGGTTTTAAGCACTCTGTGAGAGAGAGGAAATTCAGGTACCACTGTCTGAGGTGCAGTTTGCAAAGAGGTCACAGAGCCATCAGTCCCCATTTGACAGCTTTGCTCACACACCTTGCTGGTGCCTGCATTGCTGAACACCGTCCCCTTTGCCTGCAGAGCAAGACCAAAGAATCAGAAGGGGAGAAGCATTTTTGCTGTCAATATGGACACAATGGTGGCTGTGGTGTCATTAAGGACAGTTTTTTCTTGCCTGCAAAAGCTCAGGTACAAATATTCACATTTTCATTAGGAGAGCAAAATGGAAGTATTGGATTTGAAAGGTTCCTACATGAGATACGAGCATGGCCCATACAGAAAGATGCACCATTTTGGGGAAGGAAGCTAGAACTAATGGAGAGATGCTTCTCTGTGTTTCTAGCTGCTCCCTGAAGAAACACTGGTGGTGAGGATGAAGGACAGCAAGTGGGGAAGGATACCAGAATCTGAGAGACCCCATCTGGAAGCCAGCTAAACAGCAGCCACTCCTGAAAGGTGACTCCAAATTAGTCAGGCCTGCCTATATGACAAGAAAAAAAAAAAAAAAAAGACATAAAAGAAGACATGGCTATCAGGATGGATAGTTTGAGTCCCACCTAGGGAAGGCTGCTTTTCGTTAGCTGCTACTGGTGACACAAATAGCAGCCTCATGGGAAGAATAAGACTGGGGGAGAGGGCAGCAGCTGACTTTCTTGTGAGTCTTGTGAATACTGAATGCAAAGAAGGAACAAGCAGGATTTTGAAAACAAACTCTTGGCAGAAGAAATGTTAGATTCATATAATGTGAAGCTTCTCTGAAAGAGGAGCTGGTGTGGGCTGGAGAGACTCCAATTAATCCAGAGGGAAAAGAACCTTCTGCTAGCAGGATTAGAGGTAAAGGCTTTAAAGTGAAGAAAGGGGAGGAATATACATCCTCAAAAGACAAATGGGAAAAGGATGATAAAACACCAGAGCTAGTGTTGCATGCAGAAGGAAAGGAAATTAGCTGTTGAAAATAGTCTGTTCAGGGTCTCAGCTGTTCTCCTTCCAGAGAAGGGTAAGGGGACGCAGAGAGTCCAGGTAAGCAGGTTACTGCACAAAGCCAAGCCTTTTAGGTCCAAGCAAATGGATCAGACATCTCCTAGGTTGGTACTGATAAAAAGCTTTTTCATCAGGTCAGTATAGTTTAGAAATCATTCCTATAAACATCTTGTAACATATTATAACACAGATTAACTGGCTAACTTGCTTCCTGTTCTCAGCAAAGAATTCAGGGACTGGGAGTTACGGATGGAGGTTTTATAGTGAGGGTAAGACACTCCCTCGTCAGACCTCTGGCACACTGTTAGGTTCATGTTGAGAGACTGGACTTCTGCAGCACGGACCTTGGACAGAAGACTTCAGTCTCTTATCTTGGAAAGTTTTGGTTTCAGAAGATCTGCTGAAAATCTGCGTTTCTCAAACACAACGTTCTTTTCTACCAACTTTTTTTAAAGTGCAGACATTTGCCTTACACAAGGGAGACTGCAAAATGTCTCACAGAAGGGCTGAATGATAGAAATTCAAACCAGATCGAAATAAATCCCAGGTAGATCTCCAGCTCCCCTTCCTTTCTCAAGGGTTCCTCCCGCATTGCTGCACCTGCTGCTTGTGCATGGTCCTTGGAAAACAAGCTCTTGCCCACTTAATGTGGGACATGTCCTGGCCTGTTTTCTGAGCCAGGAGACAATCCTGATACCCTCTAGACTACAAGTATACTTGAGATGTTGTTTAAAGCACAGATCAGTCTCATTTAGCCAGTCAGATGAGGTCTATTTATTCGACATGGGGTCTTTCATGGTTAGCTATGTTTCATAATGAGGTAGCTGTATGGGATGACAGATCCTAGCGCAGGTATACCAAACTGGGCTTGTTCTGGCAATGCTGTTGATGTTGGCAAGCAGAGGAGGAACTATTAAAATATTTGGGCAGTGCAGGCATGCTGCTCTGAGGCTGTTTCTGTAGCACTTGTGGTACATTTAGCACAATTTGGGAAGCAGCACGCTAAAGGAATGTGAAATGAAATTCTGTGCACAGTGAAATCATGAATAGTTAATGCAGCTGGATGGAGAATGGTAATTCTGTTTCATGGAGGAGTTTGATATTTGCTTTCTTTCACATTTGGAATCAAAACTAAACGTCCTGCAATTCTCCACGCAGAGTTACAAGGAGATCAGGTTCTGACTGGGCTGCGTGGCGAGCCATTTGGGAAACATCGACCTTGATGATCCTGCTGCCAGGAGCTGCAAGACTTCACATTCTGAGGACTGTCGACTTTCTTTTTGCCTGGCTGCCTAAACATTAAAAAACGCCATGAGAATAGTCCATCCAGCCCAATATTCTGCCTTTTTGGTGGTCCACAGCAGATGCCTAGGAAGACAAGAACAAGGCAAATGTATTCATACCTCCTCAGTACTCTCCTAGGCTCCAGTAATCTAAGAATTAGGAACTTTGTGAGCCAGAAGTGGCATTTGTCCTCAGTGCACTTGTCCTGATGCACTTAGCATCTGCAGCATCCTGTGGCAAGGATTTCTGTAACTGAACTACAGCTGGTGTGACCAGCCATTTACCTCCGCTTGTGTTGAACCCAGTGCTGCCTGCAATGCCAGAACAGCAACTGTGCTGACGGGAGAGGAGAAGATCTTCTGGTATCTGACATGCGTGCTGCAGAGGCCACCTCAGAGTTGGGTGTGTGTCTCCTCCTGCTTATGTAGTTCAGGCAGTCTATGGTTCATTTCTGAATATGAAAAGGAGAGTAGTGTGACTTGAATCTACAAGCCATCGTTCTAGGAAAATTCAGAACACATGTTGTTTCTACTGCCTTTACATCCTTGTGGTTCAGGCAAGAAAAGTAAAACCATACTACGGTGAAAGAGAAGAAAGGAAGAGAAAAGAAAAGGAAGAGAAAAGGAGAGAAAAGAAAGGAAAAGAAAAGAGAAAGGGAAAGGAAGGGAAGGGAAAAAAATCTACAACAATCTACATTAAAAGTATTAAAACAACAATTTACATAAACAAATCCTGTTGACAGTATACACAGAGTGTTGAAGAGTTATCTGAATCTTTCCATTGATTCTTTAATTATTTTTTTATCAGGTCACTAATCAGTTCCTGTGTGACTAGAAGCTATACCAAATATTTATTTGGCCTGAATATAAACTTGTGCCCTTTCGTTAATGCACAGACAAGACCACAGGAAAACACTGGGGGAGGCTGAGTGAAATCCTGGCTCCTCTGGAAGCATGGTACGGAGGGGGAAGGTCAAGAGACCATCTCTTCCCTGTCTTGGTTAACGGGAGGTCAGGTCACTGTTGTTCCCTTGAGTAATTCAAAAATCATGATCTGCCCCTTCCAAGGTAATGGGACTGGCTCAGTAAGTTTTTAAAAATTATTTTTGGTCTGTTGGCTTTTTTTAATGAGCAAGTGCTTTTTGGACTTCTGGGGTTTGGTTGCTTCACGTTTTTGAGCTTCAATCTTCAGTTCTAAGGCCTAGGAAAGGACACCCTGTCTGAAAAGCACCCAAGAGCCTCCACTTCTCTGGCGGATCAGACCTTAAGATAAGCAGAGAATATTATAATGTTTGTGATAAAGCTGAATTTTATCTCCACTGTGTGCTCTGTGTGTGCTCAGAAGGAGCAGATATGTGTTCCCTTGGGCACATGGTCCAGGAGTGATGATGTTGGTTATCTTCTGGTTCACCGAGCTGTAGAAACCCTCCCAGCTTCCTACCTGCCCCCCCTGCCTGCGGGGAGCAAGCAGCGGCACAGGGCCGTGCCCAGGCAGCTATGACCACGTCTGGCTGCCAGGATGCAGCCAGGACACCGCTGAGCTTTAGGCTGTGGGAGGGGGAGGCTCCGTTTGCACACGGAGGTCAGACATATGGGTGCCTCTTCAATGCAACATGCAGAATCTGGCTTTTGGGCAGAGGGTGTGCATGACTCCAGAACAATGACACTTAACCAGCAGATCTCCAAAAATGAGATGTTGCAGCTATTTCTAATCCCCATTGTGCTCTTTTGAGAAATATCATGAAGCAATTTTAACCACATGGAAAATGAGCCAGCATCTTACTGCAAAGTCCCATTATGAATCAGTAATCTACATCAGAAACAGCAGAGACGTGCCAAAACCTTTACCGAGAACAGAAACAGAAAAATAGAACCAATGCTCTACCACATTTTATCTTACCTCTTCACAACTGGTCCATTTTCCTACGACGGCTGGGTATAGAAAAATAAAAAGTTTGATTGCAGGAACAGCTTGGTGGAGTGGGGAGAGAGGTTATTGAACTGCTTGTTGTTATTTTTTTGGCTGAAGCAGATGTAAAAGTTAATCTGCAGCAAAAGGTCTCACAGCAGGAGCATGTTTGTGAAATTCACTTGTACCAATTAATTACTGAAATTCTTGTTGCAGTATAATTTTTCTGGTCTAAGTGAAGGAAGAAAAACAGTTCCTACATTCACCACAGACTCATATATATTTGGGAATGTGCTGGGTTTTGTCGTCGTCGTTTTTTAATAAAACCATAACTAGCTCACTGCTGCAAAATAAAACAAATGTGAAAAAAAAAAGACGGTAATACAGGAAAATGTATTCTGGACAGTGAAATGGAGAGCTTGCTAGTAAGCATTACATGGAAAAGCATGTCAATAAAATAGTTCATTACTTTACCTCTGAGCTGACAGGGAAATCTTGATTAAATGATAATTTCCTATTTAAGCAAGGAAAAGGACAAATTAATACCATTGACTAAAATGCACTTTCTTTATCAGAAAAGAAAAAATGTGTCAGATGTTATCTTTAAATACACTGCACACAATGCCCATGCAGCCCAAGCAACAACCACAGCTGGAAAAAGAGACATCTCTTTTGCAATGAGTTATTTTTCTGGGTGCCGATTACTGTGTTTTTGAAGAGGCTGGATGGTTATACAGACTGATTTAGGAGAGTTCATTAATGTACTGCCCTCATCGTTTTCTCTTGTCAGCTTCTCCCTCATAATTTTTCTCTTTAACTTGAATGATACTCCAATGAAAGTACCCTCTGCGTGCTATAGTAGGCATCTGTAATTTGAGTACGTAGCCAGGGAAAATATCCTGGTGGGCTGAAAAGCCCTGCCATACTAGCCTTTTGATGAATGTTTCAGTAGTGTTGGCTTAGGATATAGATATGAAAGCATAACTCATTATTGCTTGTGAAGCTGGGGAAACCATATCTTCAAGGATAGTTTTATAGCTCCAAAACGTGGGGCTTTCCTTTTGCTTTGTCTTGGTTTTGGGCATGGAAATCAATGACACTACTTCTGTGTGAAACAGAAAAAGATGGAAAAGATGGCTTAGCAGCAACATCTCTGTTGCGTGGGCTGATGGGGAGATGGAAATCAGGGAGGCCCCAGTGGGAAAGTGCCCAGGCAGGTGGCCCAGCTGGGGACCTCCTGTTCCTTGTCTTGATGAGGCAGGTAGGGGACAGAGGGACAAGCAAATAAACTGGCAGGACTCAGCACTGTGCCTTTCTGCTCAGCAAGAAATGTGCCAGCAGAGTCTTTGCTGGACTCTCTTGGACTTCAACCATCTTCTTGAAATGCTTTTGCATGTTGAGGAGCCTCAGTTATTCCCTGCTCACAGGGGGGACTCCAGGTTTCCTTCAGCTAAGTGAGATCAACCCTGAGCTGCTCTTGAGACACAGCAGGAATAATGCAGCTGAGGAGACATATATTAGAGACACATTAATGACATCATATAAAATAAATCAATGGTGGAAAGGATGGTTTGCTGTATGTATTAGAAAAATTATCGGGAGTGCACTGAGATCTCAAAATAAAGTAATCTGAAAATAAATCAATCAATATACGATTTAATGGTGGCCTCTCACCTAAAAAAACTATAAAGAGAAATATTAACAGGCAACAGGAGCTGGTGGGGCTAGCAGAAGCTCAAGGATCAGCAGTGCTGTGGAAGGGCAAAGACTCTTCAGCAAAGTCCTTAAGTAATACCTGTGGGCTCCATGGAAGACAATAGGATTTAGAAAATGTCAACGAGATTAAAAGGAAATGCTCAGCCACTTTCCTAAAGACAAGAGGGTGTTCAAGGTTAAGCATATACCTGCAAGATTTTGCTTGTCTGAGGCTTTAAATCTCTATCCTGCGTGGTTCTCTCTCCAAAGCCTATAAATGTTACAGATCAAGAAAGTATTCACCAGTTCCTTTAGTTGGATTAACTCAGGCTGATCCTTCAAGGCTGATCCTTCGTGATGACACAGGGATCTCTAGAGACCGTTGAATGCTTACACGGTAGCAAACCAGCAATACCTATGCTTTTTTTTTGCCATGCCTTTTAATTTATTAAATTCAATAATAATTTAATTGCCTCTTCTCCCCACCTCTTCCCCACCAGGAGGATCCTCAAAGCCCTGGCCTTTTAAAAGAGGGGCAGTTAATTATCAGTGGTCATTTAACCTCCCTCTGAGTCCTTAGCTCAGCTTTTGTGTCTCTGTGTTGTCTGTAACTCAGTATTTTAATGAAATAATCAAAATAAATCATTAATAACACCAGTAACAGGGAAACCACTGCAGTGAAATCTTCATTAGTATTATTTCTTTAATAGTCTCAGAGCAGAGATACTTTAGGTGGAGAACGATCCTGCTTCCATGGAAATCAGTGGCAAGCCCACAGGCAGTTGCTAGTCTGGTTTATGGAAACAGGATCTTATTTCTTTTAGGAACGAGTGGAGCACTGTTATCGGGGTACCTCCTGAGGACAGGAAAGCCTGTTTCACAGCACATATCTGCTGGCAAATCTCAACCAAGAAAGCAGGTAAATTTCTATTTTTAGTGATTTTTTTGAATGTCTGTTGGCAGGAGTGAATGGGGAAAATATGTATCCTACCTCCTCACGTTAGGCATCCTCAGTGGTGTTACTGCTTAGCTGCTATGTGGACAAAACCAGCTTGCTGCATCTCACTTTTCTGTTGAGGTGATGCTGTGGAAAGTTTCTGTTTTTGATAGGAGAGGCTGCCCAAAGCAGGAACAAGACCCAGAGATTCATATGCAGTGCAGCACTGCAAATCCGCCCTTGTTAGGAAACCCGTGTTAATTCACACTCCCTTCCTACTCTTCTGTTGTGTGTGACGCTTCTGCTGAAAGTCCTTTCAGGGAGGAGCAGTGGAGTGACCAGGATTAACAGGTATATAAACTGAATTTATGTAAACTGAATTAGCAAAGGAGAGAAGAATTAAGATCACACACTCTCTGGCTCTAAAAGCTGAACTCCATGTGATGGCTTGGTTTTGAAATGCATTTTTTGTATGCTTAATTGAAAGAAATGTTCTATTAATTTCTGTTATTAAATGGAGAGGCTTACATTATGCCATGATTACCAGGGAAAAAGACAGCTATAGTCACTCAGAAAGGTATGCGTTGGAAATGTGGATTACAGAAATTATTAATCTCTTGGTTCTCCTTGCATTATGATTTATGTTTTTTAATCCTTGCCAGTACATATATTTTTTAGCTTGGGAATTATGTCTTTGTGCAAGAGTATATCTACATTTTTCGGAAAAGCAACCTCTGTTGCTGAGGAAAAAAACAGCAATTTTGTCCACTTCCGTAATAATATTGAGAAAAGACACAACTCTGAAAGCAGCACACTGTATCAACATACAAGTTTACTTAAAGGCTTATTTTTGTTTAAAAACCAAGTAAGTTGTAAAGGAACTTTCACACAGCCCCTCTTCCCAAAAATCTTATTTTTGCAGAAGAGCTGATCAGCCCCTTCATCTCTGTAAACAAAGTGGGGCCTCTCGGAAGCCTTTTTAGGCTTTTGAGATTCATTAGACACAGATACCTAATAGCAGTACTGACGTGCTATGAGCCAGTGCTGAAGCAGATAATTTGAAAGGCATGAAAGGAGAAAAATAAAAGTCAGGGTAAAATACTTTAGAAATTAGGAAGCAAAGCTCTAGGGAGGGGGCTGTAACTTCACACTGACTGGAGCTCCAGGCCACAGCCCTTATGGGTTTTCCTCTGTGGCAGGGTTACAGGCCACCAGGGAAGGGAGATGGTGAGAGATCATGTATCTTGACTCTGTTAGGGCTTTTGGTGGTCACTCAAATTTCTTACATGCAATGGCAGAGCCCACAGCCTGCACTCATCCATCCTGGCCCATAGCCTACAGCTGCAGATATAATTTGGAGGCTGTGTGACCAGCTGTGGCAGGTGCTCCCAATGTCCACCTTCCCAAGAGCCCTTGGAGAGGCGCCTCTGCAGATGGTCATGGGCTGAGGACACATGCACCCTATGAGGTTACGTCAGGTGACGTGGTGGTGAGGTGGGCTGTAGTTTATGGTTCCTGAAGGCGGAAACCGTATGCCACAGTCATGGGATTACAAGCAGAGCTTTCAGTCCAAGTTAATTCCTTCACTTGGCCTCCCCTGAAATTACGGGGAAGAAGCATGCACCCCTGGAAGGATACATGGGTCCGGAGAGAGGCGCCGGGGACAGGCCAGGTGAAACCCTCTCTGAAAAACCCGCTTTGCTGAGGCCATCTGATGTGGCTGTCTAAGATGATACCAAACTGAGTGGGGCAGTAGACACTCTGGAAGGGAGAGCCACCCTGCACGAAGATCCCGATAGGCTGGAAGAGTGGGCTAACAGGAACCTTATGAAGTTTAACAAGGACAAGTGTGAGGTCTTGCACCTGGGAAAACATAATCCAGGAGTGCAGCACAGACTGGGATCCACCTGGCTGGAGAGCAGCTCTGTGGAAAGGGACCTGGGGGTCCTGGTGGACAGGAAGCTTGATGTGAGTGAACAGTGTGCTGCTGTGGCCAAGGCCAATAGGATGCTGGGTTGCATCAAAAAGGGCATCACCAGCAGAGACAAAGAAGTCATTGTCCCACTCTACTCAGGGCTTGTCGGGCCACACCTGGAGTACTGTGTGCAGTTCTGGTCCCTGCTATGCAAAAAAGATGGGAACAGGCTGAGGGGGTCCAGAGAAGGGCCACCAAGATGATCAAGGGTCTGGGAAGCCTGCCACATGAGGATAGGCTGAGGGAACTGGGTTTGTTCAGCCTTGAGAAAAGGAGGCTTAGAGGTGATCTCATCACCATGTATCAGTACTTGAAGGGAAGTTACCAAGAAGATGGAGACTCCCTTTTTACAAGGAGTCACGTGGAGAGGACAAGGGGTATAAGTTACTCTTAGGGAGATTCTGACTGGACACGAGAGGGAAATTTTTCACAATGAGAAGAGTCAACCATTGTAATAATCTCCCCAGGGAAGTGGTCGACTCCGCTACACTGGATACTTTTAAGACTCAGCTGGACAGAGTGCTGGGCCATCTCATCTAGACTGTGCTCTTGCCTAGAAAGGTTGGACCAGATGATCCTTGAGGTCCCTTCCAACCTGGTGTTCTATGATTCTATGAAGATTTAGACCTTTAAGCATGAATCCCTGGTAGCCGGTATGGGGTCTGCCCTGCAGCTGATCTTATTTAATATTTCCCATAATGTTTTAAAAGATGTGAGAAAGAGAAAGTAAGCTAGCAGACACCACCCCGTCGGGGGGCGGCAGAGGGTAGGGAAGGGGGGTAGCAAATGCGCTGGAAGTTGGGACTCTACCTCAGGGTGCTCATGGTGAACGGAGCAATGTGACAAACTGGTGTGAAATAAATGGGGTGCTACTCAATAAGGAAAGGTAGAAAGTTCTGCACCTGCATAGGAATAATCAGCTAACCGCCAAAACAGAAAACAAAGCACAGCTGGCTACAGAAAAGGAAATGTGATTTCAGTGAAATGCTGCTACCAGGATGTGCTTCTTACCAGCATCACACCTCTGTGGAAAACGCAATCCTTCTTCTGGGCATATAAGCGGGCAATGCTAGATGTAAAACAAGTGAGGTGATTTTTCCCTTGTTCCAGTCAGAAGAGCTGTCTCAGAAAGCAGACGGTGTCCTGGTTTTGTATGGCTTTTCAAGAAAACCAAGGGTAAAAATTAAAAATAATTTAGAGGAAGACAAGAGTGATCAGGTCAAACAAGTGCTGTATGTGGCATGTGAAGAAAGACTGAAGGAACCTGAGTGTTTGTCAGTCTAAGGAAGACTGAATGGGGATGCCAAAACAGCCTCCAACCATGTGAATGTAGCTGCAAAAAATGAAACACATGACTGTGGACTGGGCAAAAAAACAAAAAAATAGGGTTAAACACCAGCAGAGGAGATTGATTTTAGGAAAAAAAAAGTTATTTTAACAGTCTTGCTAAAGAGTATGCTTTTTAGGGAGATACAGATTGTCCATCAAAGGATGCCTTAAAAACCAAATTAAGTAAAACTCTGTCAGGTACGATATGGGGTCTCAGCATGAGATTAGGACAGTGTTAGTGTTAACATGTTAGATGTGAGCAACTAGGTCATCAACTTCCATGGCTTTTTGTATGGTCTGCAGAAAGATATAGGTTAGGGAGGACATCTAATTTGTACCTATAGCCCTCAACTATATAATGAACTAGGTGATACTGGGCTCCTTTCTCAGTCACTTATATTACGTGCTTAAATTTAGGCACCAGAGTACCCCCAACAATAGTACAAAACCAAGAGGAATTTTCAGGCACAATTTTACACTCCAGACTTGGTACTGTTTGTGCCCTGGCCAGAGTGACTGCATCAGGAAAACGTGCAGCATTAGCTTGTTTCTTTAATCTGGTGTAATAAGCATCTGGTGTAATGAAACATAAAAGAGTGATGTGCAGGAAAGGGAATGCAGGTCTGAGTCCCCTGGCTGGAAAAGGCTCTGGAGCTGGGAAGCAACCTGCACATGGAGCCAGCTGACCTGCTGCTTCCCCCAAAAGAGGGAATCCGAGATAATCCCAGGGAATCTGGTAGAAGAATCAGCTTAAATTTAACTGAACCCGCCAAGAAATATTTCCAGTGCAGTATGTCCGCAGCCTCAGAGAGTCCAGTCAACTGTAAAGCCTGATGCTTAATCCCTTTCTCACAGATTAAATTAAATTCAGCTTAGCTTTATTTTCTGCAGAATGGAGAAATGATGATCTGCTTCTACACAAGCCTTTTACTGGTATTTAGTCATCAAGGCATTTTCTACCAAGGGGATCCCCCTCAACTCCATCAGTCTTAGGCTACCAGTGGAGCCTCATCAACACAAACCTGGTGGTAGATGAGTAAACCAGCAGTTTGCCTTGATGGGGCTCCTTCCTCCTTGCTTGGCAGGAAGAAAACGTGGCAGTGTAAATCAGGTTCTCCCAACCTCTTCCCTGATAAAATCCTTGTGAGGACAGAGCATGATTCCCTGGTTCAAAGACTACATTTGTTTTCATGGACCTGTCTCATGACCAAGTCAGGGGACAGCCAAGGTAGGACACAGTGGGAATTCATTTTAAATATAATGCGGGATGGACTGTGGACCAAACTTCAGGTGTGTTCAGCAGTTTCTCTGCGCTGTGTACAATGTGGCTGCTGACTTCAATGGTGCCCACCTCGGCTCTATTAGCACTCACCATAAGAACATGTATTTGATTAAAAATTTCCTTCCTGGATAGCCTTTCTTCAGGTGTTTTTGCTATTGATCCAGTCAAACAGAGGAGATCAAAAAAGAGCAAAAGGACACCCAGTGCTTCTGTTTTTAAGACACTTTAAGTCTATTTGTGTAACTTTCAAAATTAATTTTATGAATCATCTGCTGAATTTGGTTTGAAAGCTTGTTCTCCTTTCTTTGACCTGTGCTTGCCTGAAAACTCAGTTTAAAATGAGAAAGGAAGGGAAAATGTACTAATTTTTCTTTGGGCACTTCATAAAATCCTTTGAAAAAAGTGCCTGCCACAGGGGACTGGCCATGGTGGCAGTGTGAAGTATGCGCAGCGGCACGGTTTATACTGGTGATCCAGGGCAGCTGCCTGGTTCACCTCTGGCCGATGATGATCCTGACTTGGCACCTGACCCACCCAAACCAGCGCACTGGGATTACAGGGCGTCGTGGGCACTGTGGTGAGCCACAACGCGGTGTGCAAGGGATCGCAGCCGCCTGCCCTCCTCACCTCCGTTTGAACATAGCAGAGCTGCTTGTCTCCTGATTTGGCCAAGGGGGCTTGGGACTTAATTCATGCCCTGGAGCTAGCCCTCTTGATGTGACATTATTTCTGTTGCAAAACACTACTGGACTTTTTACAGCCTGGATGATGTATTACCAAGAACTACTTGCTCTTGACAAGGCTTTGATTTGACCAATATTTCCTTAAAAACCTGGCATGACGTCACTGACAAATGACCATAGGCTAGATAACCAAGGAAGGCAGGATCCAAGAGGTGGTTTCTAACCTAAGAAGCACTACAGATTATGTCAGCATTGACATTCACCATAGTATATATTATTCCCTGCTTTTTTGGGGGGCAGACAAGGGTGAGTGACAAATATTTATCAAATAGGCATCCATTCCTTCAGAAGAGATCTTAAAGTGTAGGCTGTTCCTGCCATTTGTTAGTTTTGAATGATGAGAAAATGTGCAGTAATCTTACGCTTGTTATAAGAACTTTTATTTCTTTTTCCATTTTAATTTTCTACTGTTTTCTGCTATTTAATTCTGCTCCTACTAGATTGGTCTAACAATATGTAATGCAACAGTAGCTTACTAATTTGCGGTAATGATTAGAAACTCTTTTGAAAATAATTAAATTTGCAAATTAACAAGTAGATAAGCAAATAGAAATGTGCAATCAGTCAAAAGGTGTGATCAGCTCATTTATGTTGTCATCCCTGATTTGCTATTTATGACAATGCTATGTTTTCTATCTGCTGTACTAAGGCAATTCTTCATGGTATGCTAGCTAGCCCATGCGCTGTAGCTAGGAGAAATGATGCTATTAATAGAAGACTGCAGTACCTTCCATTAAATCTTAGCTGAGAGGTGGGGAGACGCTGCCAACTTCTGTTGCAGATTATAAAGTGTGCAGTCTAGCAAGTGCATATGAGCTAGATGCAAGTGCAAATATATTGCTATCTATGCCAAGCCCATTAAAATGTACAGACATTTACTTTTTTGCCATTTCTGCTGCCATAACAGAGAAATAAACATGAGTCATTTGGTGAAGCCATAGCAATGGTAAGGCCTTCTATCCACACTGTCACTGTGATCTGTGGTAATAATTGTCATTAAACAAAAGTAATTGCAAATTTCCATCTTTGAGCAATAGCGGCATCTTAAATATGCTTCAGCCAACATTATTAATGAAGGCAGAGCATGACCAAAATGGACTGACTACATGGAGGGACACCTCCTTTCACACAGAGGGATGGGCATCACTGCCAAGTCCCTGCATGGTGGCAAGGCCTGCCAGACACAGCCACCCAGGAGGTCACAACGTGGCGGTGCCAGACCACCATGGCAGCAGCCCCTGCCGCTTCTTTGCCACTGGCCAGGAGCCACTGCTCATGGATGCCCTCCCACCATGCTGGCTGCAGAAGCTGCCCTCAGCCAGGGGCATCGGTGTTCCCGGAGTCAGTTTCCCCATCCCTGGATTTGCACGGCCGTGGGCGCATTGCACCAAACAGGACTCAAATGGCAGCAGCTGCAGGGCTGGTGTCATTTACCACTGCTGCTCTCTGGAAGTGCTCAGGGACTCAGCGGTACCCTGGCAGCTCACCTTGCCATCGTCTCCTTAAGGTCTGAGCAGGCTTCGAAGGCAGTTAAATGATTTCAAAATAGCCTATAGCAGCTATTTTTTTTACTGAAACACAAATGTGAGAGAATACATGGAACAAAATATCTGTAAAACCTCCAGAGTTTATTTATTTATGATGGCTTTTGTTTTTGGGAGGAGCTCTGTTGTACTAGGTGCTGCACAAACTCATAGAAGATGTAAAGCCTATTTGCAAATAGTTTCTGTTTTCATACCATAAAAGGTGATTCAGGTAATCTGTAAAACACAGGTGCATATTATCTAATCTTTTTTTTTCTGGATGAAAATATTAGATTTATTATTCAGAAATCAACCACAGTATTGGTTTATGGTTTATTAACAGGGTTGAAACAATTTGTTGTTTTAAAATTCATCCTTTAGCAGCTATTGTCACTGTTTTTACTGGGATGCTCTACTCCTTCTGAAATAACAAAGCTGACCTCTTAGGGCAACATGCCAAAAATGTTTGTTTGTGTTTAAAGAAAAAGCAAATAAATTAGTGCTTCCTTCTAGGATTTGAAGATAGAGATAGACTGCCAAACAGTGTAGGGTATAGAAATGTAGGACCATCCTTCACAGCCATCATCTGCTATAATTCTCAGTGTCCCAGTCACTACTCTACTGTCACACTACTCATCGCTGTGTGCCATTCCCTGCCACGGAGAAATATCACAGAAGCAACAGGTACTGGGGAACCTGCTCTGACTTTGAAGTAGTCCCTGGTTTGGGCAGGAGTTGGATCAGATGACCTACAGAAGCCCCATCTAACCTAAATTATTCTATGATCTTCTGATTAATGGCCTCCCCTCTGCCTGGAAGCAGTAAATCTGTAATCGGACATGCAGACATCTAAGCTACTGCATTCAGCACCAGAATTGGCTTTTGCAGCTGCAACTGTGGACTGCATTTATTTTTCACCGAGATCTTGCAGAGGTAGAAAGCTCACAACAATGCTGCTACCCAGAATGCATCCATCGGAGAGCGGATGGGTCTCATTAATGAGAAGACTTGAGTATTGGAAACTTCTACTGTTAATGTAATAAAACCTGGCATGACATCTCCACTCTTAGGAGGGTCTCTTTCCTACCTACACTGCTGAGAGGTCCAGTTACTGACTGTGGGATGAGTCCCACTGAAGTTCTTGGTGAAAGGGAGTGCTGGAGAGCCCACTCGGAGGAACCTCCAAAGCCCTCTTCACTCTTGTAGTCAGGACAGGATTCAAACCCAAGCCAACCGAGATGAGAAGTTTCTTTTTTTTTAAATTGAGTTTGCTTCACAGAACTGCCGATTGCAACATTGTTTTAACACATTAATAAAACCTGTGAGACTTTGGGCTTGATCACTTTGCAGGGGAAGTGGAAGAAGCCTTTAAACTTCTGCCCCTGCACGAAAGAATAAAAAAAATGTTGGGTACTCACGGCTCTGCAATTTTAAATAAGGTTAGTATTTTGCTAGCTGCTTATTCCTAATCTTTGCATACGAAAAAGGTTAATGGGATCACTGCAAGATCAAATGTTTATATGGCAGTGGATTAACCTTTGCTGCTAACTGAGTTTCTTGCAAATGTAAACTGTATTCAGTACGGATACCTGCTAACTGCACTATGGCAATATAGACAACAGTTCAAGCCTTCATTAACTGAGTGCTAAATTACAGTGATAATCATGTAATTTTCAATCATTTCAATCCTTCTATATTGCTCATTACAACACAAGCATAAATGACACATTCAAACTTCAAAAAACTCGAGTGAGAAATAAGAACTACCATTTAAACCCACTCTGTGAAGCTGACCTTGATATAATTTTATTCTGCTTTGTGGTAAGAGTATTATAACTATCTGGGGAGGCAGAGATTTTCAGCTTAAAAATATGATTTAGATGTGGCATCTTTATTTCTTATCTGAAAAGATGGACTTTTTTCTTCAGATTGTCTCCAAAATGTATGCTACAAGGACAATGACTGATGGAGACTTTTCTACCTTTTTCCTGCTTCTGCCTGATTCTGAAAGGTAATGTGGTGGCTTTGTGCTTTATTACTGCCAAAATGTAGCTCTAGAATAGGATCAGCCACCAAGAGAAGGATCATCTGACATCTGAGGAGTATTCAACATGGATGGGAAGCTTCCCGTGCTGCTCTGGCCTTTGCAGGGACACAGGACCAGAGAACACAGATGCAGTCAGCCCTCCTCTATGCTTCACTAAACTCCAATTGCTGCGCTTGTTCCCTGCAGTTACCAGGATCCAAGAAGCCTGTACGTGCTGATCAAAGCCTGGGCTGCTCTTAGCTGTATTAAGTTTACAAGATTACAATCTTTTAATTCTCTGTGCATGTGCTGCATTGTTATGGATTGCTCTTTTAGGGCAAGAGTCCCAGAGTCAATGGTTTTCTACAGTTTTGTCGTCTTCAGCCCATTCCTTTTCTTTACATTTTTGTTAAAATGTATACTTGCTGTAAAGTTGGGGAGGAGAAAAAGAAGAACAGGGGAGGTTTACATGAGAAATATTTAAAGAATGACCTTTCCAAGGGCTTTGTTCCACAGTGCCTCCACCCAGGCTCCGTTTTGGGCCGCCATGCCCAAAGTATTACTCCAGCAGATAGTTCTGGAGACCACATGTTGCTGAAGATGTGGTGGAACTAGACAGGAGGAGTCTGCTTCCCTGTCTGTTTGAAAGGAATTTCTGGTGAGGCTAAACGGAAATGTACAAGTCACAAATCAGCTTACAAACAACTTTGCAGTTAATTGCTAAAGAGCATTATCCTGGGGTGAAGGTGGACTTATTCCTTAGTGCCTGTTTACAGACTCTGGATTATCAGTGTTATGTTTTTAACTATTTCACATAGCAGGAAAAAAATATTTCCTTCCTTTACGTATATAACATGAAGAAGAAAACAAAAACCAGAACAGGGATTTGTTCACTTCTGAAAAAATGACACGAGAAAGAAGACAGTGGGTAACAGTATTGAAAAAAGATGCTCATGAACATCAGAAATGCCATGTGGATTAACTCTATCAAGCTCTTTGGCTAAAGAATAGACACAGAAAAGTAAGTACAACACATGAAATTTTAAAGCTTTTGCGCAACTTCAGTCAGGCACTATATTCTACAACTTCCAAAGTTATTCAAGAAGCCTTCTTTCAGCTACGGTTGTTCATTTCCAAGTGTTAAGACTTATCTTTAGCAGATGAAAATTGCCACAGCATGAAGCACCTAGGGAGCATACCCAGGAGGGTAAAGCGACGAACCTTCGTGTGTATTTATATAGTTCATCATTCTCAGCTCTGCATCTGATGTCAGGGCAAATATTTAGCTTTGGATTGTACTAACTTACAATATTGGGGTTTCACCAGAGGAAAGGTATTTCTTAGTGAAGACACCAAAACCATTTCCTGAGTGAGCTTAAAGAAAACCTTGCCCTTGTGTTTCCTTAATATGCTCAGAAGTCTCTGCCTTTGCAAGAGGCTTATGACTTAGACTCTTTTTTGGCTGTAGACTAGTTGCAACCTTGAAAAGGTTGAGTTTCCACAGCAGAAGGCCCACTGAGGATTTTTCATGCTGTTCAGGGGTAACGCATGCCTCATTATCCCATAATAACCCAAGAAATGTTGCAAACACTCCAGAGAACATATTTTCAATCTTTCAAGCAGAAGCTGGTAAGAAAGGTCATATTCCTTAGCTCCCAAAATTGTTTGTTTCCACTGTTTTGACCCCTGCAAAAGTATTGTCTTTTATATGACCTTCATCATTATTGTGGAGTTCCACCACATCACAAAAATAGCTGGCTAAGGATGTCATTCTGAGGCTTTAACTAGCCTTGAACATAACTTAGGCCTAAGCTACAGATTACGTCAAAGGTGCTGCTAGTCATTTTAAATATGACTCCATGCTCTTTGAGAAGCTCTGAGGTAATTAAGGTGGCTGAAGAGATGCACTTGTTGTACGTCAAACTTCCTAATGAATAAGGTTGTAGACCTAAACATGTTGCATTGTTAGCAGGGGGCGGGTCATCATGTGGTGTGTATTGGCCAACATCTGATGATGGGTAAGGTCACATTGTCATGGGGTGGAAATAAGAGAGTGCTGTAGGCCTCAGCAGGGGACTGAGTGGGCACTGCTGTGTGAGCATACAGCAATGGGGAACCACTCAGGACACTAAAGGAGTACAGCCTGACCTGACTACATGTGGTGTGCACTTAGAAAGACGAGCCTACACTGGGCTTGGGAATTCTTCAAAAAATATTCCTTCACTTACCCGACTTATTCAGGTTTGGCTCAGGCAGCTACTCTTTATCCATCCTTCATCTTGCCCAGCTACATAATTATCTTAGGACAGTTGTATTTGTATCATTTAGTAAAGATAATAAAACCTCTGAGTCATCATCATATTAGAGGGAGACAAGCCCATAGTATTACTATAGTTGCTTTTAAGAGTTGGAGAATGACCAGAGAGATAACTGGCCAGACAACAAGTCTGGCTATTCCCTATCATCTACTGAGGCAGGTTTATAATCCTTCATTTAATATGGGTCTGTACAGGGAAGGCTACACAGAAAAGTTTCTTGAATGCTCTCCGAAGGATAGTCATGGGCACTTGACCACAGAATAAAGACTTGGTCAGCAAGATATTCCCTCACCTTGATTTTAAAAACATACATCAAATATTACTTCAGATTTCATTAACTTTTGTAGATATCAAATTACTCTGTATATAAGAAGATTTGCAGTGGGAAAGCAATCTATTTTAGCTGACTTTCTGGTGTTGGAACATCTGATTCTAGGGCTCCTTCTTTCCTAATGTGACCACAAAAGAAAGCTGGAAGGCACAGAAGATACCAATACTGTAAGAATAAATAGTCCTAGCATATTCTTCTTCTCCTCTCTCCTTACTTATCAGTCCCTCTCACCACTTCTGATGGTATCCAGAACAGAGATGCACTGGATTTTCCTATCTGTCCAGGATGGGTGAAATCTGGTTAAATCTGTCCTCTTTTGTAATTCTTCTTGCCCTTCTGATTTGGAAGAACCAATTTGTGACAGTTGCAAGCATCTTGCAAGAGAAATAAGAGGATTTATAACTATAAAGATATCAGTTGAGAATGACTTCAGATAGTTCCCTGCTCTTTTTATTATCTAGATCATGAGCTTGACCTTTTTGGAAGGAAATAGCTGAAGAAGATCTTTCACTAGCATTTCTTTCAGAAAGTTCTCTTTTACCTTTTTTTTTTTTTATATATATATTTTTGTTTTATTTTTGCAAAAATATGTCTTCCCTCTCCAAGATCTGCTGCAAACATTTTAAATGGACTTAGGGACAGATCTAGAAAACGTGAGTATTTAAGAGATTATAACACCCCAGAATCTTTATAAGTAAGAATGGCTTGCTCCATAGCCACCTCAGAGCTGCTGAAACTCATTGGACATCTCCCTCTTTGACTTCAAAGCCAAAGTTCCCAAGGTCTGAGCATTTCAGATTTGAATAATGTCTCCTAGCTAGAGTGCATATGTTCTTCCCTCGTGCCTAAACCCTACTAGGAGCCAGGCACTTGGCAGAGCTCAAGTCCTCTGTGGGACCTTGCGTGGTACCACACGTGTACACACAAAATCTGGCCCTCCACAGAAAGCCTCAGTGGCTACTTTGTTTTTAAAAAGTGGGCAGAGGAAGAGGAGTCATTGCTTACCTTGTATATAAGATATAACCATTTCCCATTACAGCTTTTGCCCATTCCCATCCTACAGGAGTCAAATTCCTGACTCGGTTCCCCAGCCAGGCTGGCTATAAGGTTTCCTAACCATGACCATTTCTTGTTTCTAGTTAGACCCTTATGGAGATGCTCATGCCTGCAGACAGTTCTGATACCTAAGGGACTCTGAGGTGGTATTTTCTTAGAATTATAATGGAGCTCAGTGTTCAGTCCACAGGAATGAGACCTTAGGTAACTGAAAATAGCCTGTGTTTGGGTAGCCTGTGCAAGGGGGACCATACGAAACACAAAGAAAAGGGATTTCTGATTCATATATCCTGATTTCCTTCACTCTCTACAAATGTGGTGGTGCATTTTCCTGCCAAATTAGTCATCTATACAAAAGTATTATATTAGAGGTCACACACACACAGCTTCACATGCTGATGTGTATAATCCTTTTATCACGGTATTTTACTGGGAAAATTAAAAAAGTGAGATGGTTAATCGATTCTTAGACAGAAAGATCTGTTGACTAAGTTTATGTTGTTTTGCAGTTGATGTAATATGCCAGGATAGCAGCATCCTTGACTTACTTAAAAAGTAATAGCAATAACTCATGGTAAGTGCTTATTATTATGGAAGGATCAAAGCTAGGCTGTATGGCAGTCAGTAGGTTTGGGGAACTTCATTAGGAGGATAAAGCATAACAATTTATGGGGAAAGATAGGAAAAAAGGAACCATTTCTTCACTAGTAACAGTCAAGCATAAAGAAGGAGGGAATTCAACATTCACGTGATTTCAGCAACAGTGGGTAATTCGTGGGGTTGTAGGATCAGGCTGAAAATGAGCTAGGGGAGGTGACCTGGTCCAGCCTCCTGCTCAAAGCAGGGTAAGCTATGGGATCAGACCAGGCTGCTCAGGGTTTTGTCCAGTTGGGTCTTGAAACCCTCCAGGGAGGGAGATTGCACAACCTCTCTGGACAACCTACTCCACTCTCTGACCGTTCTCATGGGGGAAAAGTTTTTCCTTATCTCCACTCTGAAACTCTCTCGTTTCACTTATGCAGATTTGTATCTCATTCTGCCACCCTGCACCACTGTGAGGAGCCCAGCTCCATCTCCTCAATGATCCCTTGTAGGTACTGGGGGGACTGTTAGGTGCCCCTGAATCCATGTCTTCTCCAGGCTGAACCAGCCCAGCTCCCCCGCCTCTCTTCACACGCCAAGGGCTCCAGCCTCCACTGCCTTGGGGGCCCTCCAAAAGCTCCCTTCAGTTTGTCCATGTCTTTCCTGCATTGCAGGGCCCAAAACTCGATGCTCTACCTAGATAAGGCTTGATGAGTGCCATACAGAGCGGGATGTTCCTTTTCCTTGGTCTATGTGCCATGCCTCTATTCATACACACAGGTGTAGTTGGCCGCCTTTGCTGCCAGGGCACACCACGGGCTCATGTTCAGCTTGCTGCCTACCACCAGCCCAGGGCCTTTCCCACAGACCTGCTCCCCAGCCTCCCCATCTTTTTCTGGAGAAAAAGGCTAGATGATGACCTTGCATTAGGCCCCTACCTTGCAGATGTTTATCTTTTCCACTCTCTTGGGTGGAATAGAAACTGTCATCCTAACATGTGTTCCTCAAAAAAAGGTTAATTTAGTACCCTTGACTTTACTGGGATGACTCATGAGTCATGAGTTACTCATGTGCATAAATGTTTTCAAGATCACGCCTGGAGCATGTACCTGGGTTTGGAGGACTTTTGATTGACAAATTTATTCTGTTCTCTTTTCTTTAAATATTCATTTGTTAACTTAAAAATCTACTTATTCATACATTACTCATTAAAATATGAATCAAGTTAGTTATAAAAGGTCTAACCTAAAAAAACCCATCCTCTTTTTTCTCAATTCTTTTGCAAGCTCTTAGGAAAAGTGTTATTCCCATTATATTTGAGGGATGCTAATGATTAACAAGGTTCATTATTAGTGGTGTATGCTGATATTTTAGCACTTTGAAGATGAAAAATCTTAGCTTTTCATCAAAATGCTTAAACTGTTATCTCTGTCCACCTAAAAATCCTTAATGAAAGATCATTTATTAGTAATAAAGGATTAAGCTGCCTAGGAATGATGTAAGGACATCTTAATTTTCATTGCTTAATACAGCAGAGTCTGAATTCTCATATTTCTGTTTTTCACCTTATTTTTTATTCTTGAATTTCCATCAAGGTCTCTCTATAATTCACTTCAGCTCGTAGCTAATTCACCTCATTTATTGCATCTTCACAAGTGCATCCTCCCACCAAGCACTGCAGAAACTTAATATGCTGGGTCATCTTTGTGAAAACCTTTCTGAGTTTGATGATTTCTTGATTTATTGAAGCAAAATTTGCTGACAGAGAATGATTCCAGCTTTGAGATAAATTTACCCAGGGAATCTTTTGCATTAGTAAAGAAAAGTGATGGGACCTGGGTTTTTTTGCCAGACAGCCACCTTTGACTGGAGATATATTTTACCTCCTAGAATGAAGTCCAAGTACAGGATGAGCTTCGTTCTTGTTTGGTTGTAAAAAAGGACCATTTCCTTCCTTTTCTGCCCTCTTCCTTGTCTCAAAGAGTTTAACTGAAATTGATCAGACTGAGGAAGAAAAGGGACTCTTACCGAGCCACTGATCATGGAAAAAATGCCCAGTGGTAGCTTATCAGAGAAGTTAGCCAGAGGTAGACACCCTGCACATATTGGAAGTTGCCCGCCCTCCCTTCCTTCCTCCCTTCCTTCCTTCCTTCCTTCCTTCCTTCTTCCTGCCTTCCTGCCTTCCTACCTTCCCCTTTTTGTCCTTCTGTTCCTGCACTACGCCAGTTTTTGAGCAATGCGAGTTGCTCCTCAGTCATGCACTGAAGTGCAACCAGTTTCAGTGCTGGAATAGATCATTATTTTGGTACAGCCTGTTCCAGAGAGCGTAAGGGGAAGGAAAATGTTGGGAAGAGAAAGAAGAAAAGAAAAGAAAGTTCAAGGCTATGGAAAAATTTCTGAAAGTAGAGAGAACTAAAATAAATTGAAAGATTTTTCTATGTATTTTATAGAAGAGGTATGAAAGTGCCTGGTATGATTCTATGTCAATTAAATATAGTCATATCTTACCCACTATTAAACAGAGAATGATAACCAATAGTCCATACTAGAGTTAAAATCTAAATCTTTAAACATTTTCTTATAGGGAAAATGAAGTGCATTGCAAAGAATGGTAGTGGTATGACTGCAAAGTCTATTTGCAGACCATGACTGCCCAGTTGGCTCTATAAGCACCTGCCTGTCAGCAAGAGTTTCACAGTGAGAACATAAATTACTAGCTATGATGTCCTACACTGGGTACAATGTAGTTCACCAACACACTTTGGAGCACAGTGTCTGACATTTCTGTATGTGGCAAAAAATCAATTATCGCCCTTCTCAATGCTCTTTTGTTTGGGGAGGAGGGTTAGTGTGTTGTCAGGACATGAGCAGGGAAGATCGTTCTACTTGTAATCTTGACTATGAGCCTGAGACGTAGATAACTCATTGTACTGGCATGTTTCTTCTCCAGCTGTGCTTGAGCTGAGGACAGTGCGATGGGGTGCCCATGGTAATGGCAGCACCAGAAAACAGGCTTTGTTTCCTTGTATGCAAAGCAAAGTCTTGGGGTTTATGACTAGAGGAAAATAA
This sequence comes from Fregata magnificens, assembly GCA_013389945.1. Taxonomy (NCBI): domain Eukaryota; kingdom Metazoa; phylum Chordata; class Aves; order Suliformes; family Fregatidae; genus Fregata; species Fregata magnificens. The sequence continues at coordinate 62,158 of WAAD01015308.1, read as the reverse complement.
CAACGCTACATATAACTGGGGCCCCCACCTTTTTCTTGGTGCTGTGGAAGGAAAGCTAAAACCTACGTGGAATTTCACATGGGCTTTGCTGCTATCTGAGCTCTTTCTGTTGGAATTAAAAGCGCAGTCATTAAAATTTCATGATGCACTTCCAAGAAAAATGTTCTCTGTTTAGTAAAATAATTAAAAGCCTGCATGGCCTCTGCAGTAAGTGGCTATGGAGGGATGAGTGAGAGTGCTGTAGAGGAAATGTGCTTGCTTTAATCAGCATTACATCAACCAAGTGGGATCCATGCAGGAGAACTGCTAAGAATCTATCATTCAATAGAGCCGCACCATTTCCAGACCCTTGGGGAGAGCTCAGTGCTACTTTGCATTTCAGACACACTGTGGTTGGGTCAGACCAGAGTAAATCTAAACCATATCCCTCCCCAGGGTGCTTATATCATTCCAAATAAATAAAAACTTCCCACAACAGATTATAATATATCAGAAAACCACCCCTCTGACAGCCTTCAAGGTATTTCTGTCAGCCTCTGTGCTATTTTAAGCTCCTATATAGGTGGCAACTGCTCGGCTTGGCACTGAATCTCAGTGACAGGAATGCAGCATTTCAGCAGCAAACGCTGGTGAAAGGGAGGGCAAGGGAGTTACGGCACTCTCTCCCCCGTATAGAGAAAGGCTTTATTTTCAGTTTCCTTATCCAACCACCCCTGCAGCACTCTCTGCTCCTTTGAATGCAGATAGGTGTGGTGGGTTGACCCTGGCTGGATGCCAGGTGCCCACCAAAGCCGCTCTACCACTCTCCCTTCTCAAATGGGCAGAGGAGAGAAAATATAATGAAAGGCTTATGGGTCGAGATAAGGACAGGGAGAGATCACTCAGCAGTTACCGTCACGGGCAAAACAGACTCGACTTGGGGAAAATTAATTTAATTATTTAAATTATTATCTACCAGAGTAGGATAATAGGAAAATAAAAAACTAAATCTTAAAACACTTTCCCCCAACCCCGCACTTCTTCCCGGGCTCAACTTCACTCCCGATTTCCCTACCTCCTCCCCCCAGCGGCACAGGAGATGGGAAATGGGGGTTGTGGTCAGTTCATCACATGTCATCTCTGCCGCTCCTTCCTCCTTAGGGGAGGACTCCTCACACTCTTCCCCTGCTCCAGCGTGAGGTCCCTCCCATAGGAGACAGTCCTCCAAGAATTTCTTCAACGTGGATCCTTCCCATGGGCTACAGTTCTTCATGAACTGCTCCAGCGTGGGTCCCTCCCATGGGGTGCAGTCTTTCAGGAACAAACTGCTCCAGCGTGGGTCCCCCACAGGGTCACAAGTCCTGCCAGCAAACCTGCTCCAGCATGGACTCCTCTCTCCACGGGTCTGCAGGTCCTGCCAGGAGCCTGCTCCAGCACGGGCTTCCCACAGGCTGCAGGGGAATCTCTGCTCCAACACCTGGAGCACCTCCTCCCCCTCCTTCTTCACTGACCTTGGTGTCTGCAGAGTTGTTCCTCTCACATATTCTCACTCCTCTCTTCGGCTGCAATTGCACAGATTTTTCTTCCCCCTTCTTAAATACGTTATTCCAGAGGCTCTACCACCGTCACTGATGGGCTTGGCTTTGGCCAGCGGCGGGTCCGTCTTGGAGCCGGCTAGCGTTGGTTCTATTGGACATGGGGGAAGCTTCTAGGAGCTTCTCACAGAAGCCACCCCTGTAGCCCCCACAACTACCAAAACCTTGCCTCGCAAACCCAATACAACAGGCTACTCTGGATATAAGCTTGTATGTTACCTGGTGGTCACTAAAATTATACTGATGGCTTCTAGGAGACTCAAGACATCAACAGGTGCCACCATGAGTAGCAACTTAGACGTGTCTAAAAATGCATGGAAGTGGAAGAAGAGGTTTGTAATCCAACCCAAAGGCTCCCAGTAGCTCCTGGATATAGTGCTGAGGCTATCTAGATTATACTCTGGTGAACTGCAATATTCAGCTGCCTGTTTTCTAACTTTGCCTGTTGCTATATTCAAACTAATGACAGACAATACGTTCCAGAGCTTATGTATCTAACTGCAGTCATTCACCACAAAAGCTGCTTCCCCACAAAAGCTGCTTCCAAGTGTCCTATGGATACTACTGTGACAGCACGCAGCACAATGAATTTCTTGTGCAAAAGCCTTAAAACATGGGTGTGGAGAAGAGAAATACAGAAGGAGCCAAATTCCCAACATACCTTGTTGGAAGAACAATTGCTTCTGAAAGCTGATCAGAAGCTGCTGTAAGAGGCATTTAACTTGCTTAACTTGCATAAAATCTACACCTTCTTTCTGCAGGATGGAAAATATTCTGCTCTTTTTATAAGTATGCCCTGTTTGGTCTAGAAATTGGACATGAACCTGCAAAGATCTTCGCTTCTGATCCAGCAATTGCTCTTAAGCAATCCAATGCTTTAATTTTGGTTCCACATATGAGCAGTCCCACTAAAGTCACCATAAAGAAACACAAATCCTTAAGTGCAGCAGTGCTCAACATTGTCATAACTGGGCCCAGGAAGGTGATGTTTCAGATTCCAGGTGACAGGTTGGGAAAGGTTTCGGTGTGTGTTTTCTTGTGTGGTGGCATCTTTCTATTTATTATTTTGCGTGCCAAGGTGTGCTCTCCTCTGCACTTTCCTCAGTACACTTTGCGAGGTTTACATTTCCTGAGGTTTTTTTTTAGCCACGTTCTCCTGTCATAGCCTACAATTTTCATTTTAGGCTTAGTAGCAAAATGCACAGTAATTAGACTGCAGCAGCATATGATGAAGATTTTAGGTCTGCTTCACCTCTCTGTCACCAAGACCTCCGCGTGACCTGGCTTCCGCAATCTCTGCCTTCCACGCTGCTACCGGCTCTTGTGGGATGTTAATCACATATTTTTTCCCTGGCTGTAATCAGGAGGGTCTAAAAAGAATTACCTATTCCAGTCATTGCTGGAAACTGTGGGTATAATATGGCCTACACAATGACAGTATTACTCTTAAAGAAATCTCCAAGGACAGAATCGGGGAGGGGATTTTCCTTGCAGATTTGTTGCATGGATCTTTGTGTGCAGTTTGACTGAAAGGGATGGACACTTTCCAGAAAGTACATTGGTATAATGTATGGAGCACTTATTTATTATGAGCTATTGGGAACTTTAAATTAGGCAACTATTTTCCATGCTGCCCCTGGCTATGTTCCCACTACTGACATAAGATACGATAGCAAAATGCCACATCTCCTAGCTATAGAGGAGAGTTAGTTGCTTGTATGCAGAGGAGAAAAATTCAACAGCTTTGGATGGGAATTTCCTTATCCTTTTTTTCAACAGTGCCACATTTAATGGCTTTGCAATTCTTCAAATAAATGAAGTTGTAAGGCTCATTTCTAATCTCAAGAACACATAGGCATTTTTCAAAACTTAGTTCTTAAACAGGAATTTTACAATTTCACAGAAATATCCCATTCATCTTGATAGCCTAGTATCTGTGACCCAGGGTAATGCTTTTCTGCCTCTCTGAGGCATCTCAAGACCAGGCGGTATGTCTTTATCGTACCTAGGATATTCACATGACGTTACTCTGAGCCGCAGAGCTGTGCGTGCATTAGCCATGCTCACCCAGAAGGCGAGCAACTAGAAAGAGAAGGATTTTAGATAGTTACTAAGTGTATGATTCTATGTGTATAATTCTAGAGAACTGATAAATATCCAGAGATTTTACAAATATGAGCTAATTTTCTGAAGCATAAGCAGGTACCTTTCTTCACCCGGTTTCTCTGAACAATTTCCTTTACCTGAGACCCTTTACTGGTTATAGTAGAGCTCCTTCCCTTACCATGAATTCACAAAATTTGGTCTTTCTGGACAAACTGTTACTGTAGGCTGTCTGTTGAGGAGGTAAAAATTTTAAAGTCAGTGATTTAAAAGCCCACAAATATTTGCTGGAGTTATGCCTTACTTCTAGCCATTCTCCTTATTTCACTGCCTGATTGTCCAGACAGCCCTCTTGTACTCTTGCAGTGAAAGCTGTTTTATGTAGATCAAAATACAGTATTCATAAATTACTCCAGAATAGCTCCATTTCTGTATGTGTTTTTCTGCCTGATGCAGCCAAAAGCTTTAAGATATACTCAAGACTATGTCATTCATGGCAGGAGCCTGGCTTATTATTCAGCCAGCACGCTTTAGCCACAAGGTATTATTTCAGTCAGTGTTCCTAATCAGTGCAAAGTCTGAAATAAATTAATCAGTCTAAACTCATTAAAGATACCAGTACCAACCTTAAGAATATTTATGAATTCTTAAGATCTTCTTCTTTCCTCCAGATTAAATATTTGTTATTTGCAAGTATTTTCTAAAATTATCTTCAGCACAGATATTTGGTTTGCTTTTGGTATGAAAACCTTTTTCTCTTGCCATCAAGGATAATCATGCAGGGAAGGGAATATGTTCCCTAATCGTAATTTGTTATTCCTTGTCTTTGTTGATCACACTTTTTTTTAGCTTTTTAAGAAGTATCCCAATGTAGATTCAATGAGGCATTTATGCCATGTAGTGCCCATCTCAGTGTGTGAGTAATGAATAAAGTGAACAGCGTGCAAAGAGACCACAGGCTGATTGTTTTTACATAAATAATTTGGTGAATATTTGTAGAAATGGGAGTTGAATAGCAAAAATCAGCCTAATTTGCCAGGTTCTATCACTGCAAAATAGGGCTACGTTTATTGGGAAAAATTGTTCACAAAATTTCTTACTGCCTAGGTTCTGTTTCTCACACTCTGACTTCTTAAAATAGGTTTACATTTGAAGATGACTGTGCTGGAAACCAAATTACCTCAGGTTCTTTAGAGAAAATACAAGAGACTCATGTAATATTTGTGTCAAATTTATCACCTTTTGGGTTTCCTGCCCAATCAGTATGGCACATCAAAAACGCTTATCACTGAGGGGTTTTAGCGGCAAAACATTTTATAATTGCTAGTGACTCCAAAATAAAAAGTGCATGGAGGCTGATAATTCTTTCTTGCTCTGACCTTTCAGACTTCCATATTTGTCTTAATTTCTTATCAGAAAACCAGTAAACATCCGGAGTGTTTTCAAAACATGACTTGTGCTGAAATGTCTTTTTTTAGATCAAAGAAGTCAGATTCATAGATTGAAAACAATGTTTTCTTTTCTCTCTATCTGCGGCCAGCTTGACCTCAGAATCTTCCCCTTGAAAACTTTTCAAGTTAAGATCTCTCTACAAAAGTTTTAGTTTACCTGAAACAGCAAAAAGTACTTTGTTGGAAATGTCCTAGGCATTTACTAAAACACCTGTGTAAAAGGGATAATATCGTATAGTTTGTAGGTGAGACAGACACAATGATGTATCTATGTTTAAAAGATGAGAGTGAAAATTCAGAAGTCTGTAGTTTTTCTTTCTATAGCTTACCTCGGGATACACATTAATGGCATTTTTTAATACAATAAATTTCTTCGCAGGAAAGATTACAGGAAGATAAGAAAATCTCTCTTTTGTCTTTGTGTTAGCCATATCTCCCTTTTCTTTGTGTCCATTGTTAATATGCATGTCAAATTACAACCTCTTCTTTCCTCCTGCCCCACAAAATATCCCCCTACTTCAGAAATCCATTCGCACTTGAACAGGAATAGTTGTTTAAAGCATAGGAGAAAACCAGTTAGATGATCCAAAACTTTCAGAGTATAAAGATAATTCCAGGGTATACATGTTTTTAAAAAAGTTTGCTAAGGCGTTATGGAGAAGAATAAAAATTTTGCTTCATTTTCCTTCAGAATATAGATCCTATTGAATGCTGCCATTCTTTAAAGACACAAACAAAAAGCAATTATGTGAAAGTAAAGTAAGTGTATGGTCAGAGTCGAATAGTTCACTGATCTGGCCATTAAAAATATCTATGTGCACATAAGCTTGACAACTGATCGGAGGATATCATTGGCGCACAACTCCCTGCATTTCAAGTACTATATAGCCATAGTTTCATCTCACTGACTCGAACGGCATTATTACTTGAATACATCACTACCACTCAAGTGAAAGAACATTACTGATCCACATCATTTCTGTCCTTCATTACTCATTCTTAACCCAGGTCATTGAGGTGGTGTGATTACAGAATATTATGGTTCTAGACTGAGCTGTGGTGGCTCTTATAAATGACTGGTCTGATTTTCTTGAGTTGATGGTTTGCTTTTTTCTTTTGAATTCTCTTTCCAACCTTATTTTATTTCAAATTATTGGTTTTATCTAATTTTGTCATTGTGGTGAACATTGTAGGTGATTAGAGAGACATACTGTATCTAAAAGACCAAGAAAAAAACACCATTAAAAAAGAACCACTTTCCCTTTGATCAGCACCCCATAGAAACCTGCTGACTTCTTTCAGACATTATAGCTCTTTTAATTAACTTACTACTGGCTTTGCTATTATACAGAACTAAACCACTGCAAGAAAGTTAAGGCGATAATAAACATCTCATTTAAATCCACTAAAGAGAGAAAAAAGTAATTTACAGCAAGATCTCTGTCCTTAGTTTACCCTTTTGTGTCAAACATTTGGAGAACATTTGGGAACTGACACAGTTTTTCATAGGACAGAAAGGAGTCCCTCTGGAGGAAGCAGGCTTACTTATTGCGTGAGATGAGAAATATCAGTTCTTTGCTGCCTAAAATCTGTCTAAGAAGCCAGGATGAATATCAGCTTGCAAGATTTCCTGCTTTTTCATTTCCTTCTTTTAGTAAATTCAAACCCCATTTTTAGAATTATAGCAACCGTCTATTTTTTTGACTAATTTCTCAGGTTTTTCAGCATTTAAACCTGATGCACTATGGATTTTCAAAAAGGAGGAAAATTTGACTCAACTAAATTCCTTCTGACTGAAAAATATGGTATTATCTCTATCTATGGCACTGAGGAAAAAGATGTCTCATTATTTAAACAAGCTTGGTGTTTCCCTCTTGGCAAAGAAGAAGGAAGGAGTTTAGAGAGAGGGCTTAGGAAAGAGCACTGAAAATAATCCAGAAGTCTAGAAAGCCTGCTTCCCACAGCAAGGGAATTAAGAAGTTCAATTTATTTATTTTTTAAAGAGTATTTTGAGAGGTGATTTGATCAAGTGTGTTAAGTACCTCCATGAAGAAGTGACTGCTGGTGCTGTAGAGATCGTTCATCCCCTGAACCTACAGCAAGAGGCTGAAACTAATCAAGTTCCAAACAGAAAGAAATGGGAATTTCTGGCCATGGTTGTACCAAAACACAATGGAGGTGACAGAATCCAAGTTGCCTAATATATGTAAAACACAAGTAGATACAGTTCTCAAAGTTATGCTCCGACTTTGTCAGATTTTGTGACCATAATGCAGGCAAGTAGACAAAAAGATGAGCCATTCATGTTCTGACAATACCTCCTACCAGAGGACTGCCAGTCCAATTCATTTTTTCATCTCACATGATGATATTTAAATTTAAACTGCACACTCAGAAGGAACTTGATAATCAAACACGACCTTTAAAATGCATTAGAGGTTTTTTCCTTTCATAACTTTATTTTGATTTTTCAGTGGAATTTCTATGCCTTGGCAGGCTAAATTAAGCTTAATATTCTATCCTTAAACGCTGATTTGTAATGAGGAAATCCTACACAGTGCACCTAGACTTAGCTGGTGCATACCGCAGCGTCCCTCCCAAATCCTATCTTCCATTCATCCCAATCAAGGACCACTTCATTTCACACCACTTCACTTTGGCTGGCTAGCCTGGACCTAGGAGCTTGGAAACATGCTCTAGTCAGGGCATAGCCATTGCAATTAGAGAATGGAAAATTGCTCTGCAAGTGCACGAACATACTTACATGGTGTCTGCTATGTAGAGGAAGCTGGGGACTTCCTGAAAAAGAGGTGTTTTCCACTGAGGGACAAAGATCCTTTTGGGACTAATGCTGCTAGATGCTGGCTACAGAGAGACGTCTCTTTGGCAGGCACTAGGCAGTGCCCCTTCGGGGAAGGAACGCAAGGGATAAGAAGGCAGCTTAGGACACAGCATTTGTTACACAGCTCTTTGAAAGCTTGAACTCCTTCAAGATTTTCTGTAAACCCTTCTCTTAATTATAAGTCATGCTAATCCACTCAGAGGACAACAACAATCCTGTATGATTTGGGACTAGTCTCAGCTAACCGAAGTAGTTTCAATTTCATATTGAATCAGTCCAAAGAGGTCTGAAAAGACTTGCAACAAGATGTGCCACGTAAATTCTAACAACAAATAAATCTGAGGTAATTGTGAACTGTTTCTAGACATTCTGTCAACAGGAAAAAGAGCTAAATTAATCGAGTGCACTGTTCATTGCAAAATTACTTTTTCAGTCTTAATCATGAAGCACAGTACAAAGATGAACTGTCTGCTCTTAAACCTTCTGGTCCTTAACGCAAGCAGTTTTCCAGGAATGGGGCAGAGTGTTGCTTTACCCTCACCCCTTTGCCACCACCCCAGTAGTCTTGTTGCAGAACCATTGTGCTTTCTGATGCTGTGTTAATAGCCTTCACTGTTGCTAGTCTAAAACTACTGCTGTACTTGGCACTTTCATCTCTTCCATCTTACTTGCCATAGTTTCAAACTGCTTGCTGAGATGGAGGATGAACTAAGTTAATCCAAGCTCCATGGTAAGACACACAGCTGGACTCTACTATTAAATTTATTTGGAGTTCTTTCTCTTGCTGCTTGCTGTTATTTCAAAAAAAGGTGAAATTGTGATGTTGATGGTGATTATGGGCTCTTGTCTGAACAACATGTTTTCCTGTTCAAAGCTTAAAAGGAAGATAGCTGTTTTCAAAATTTGATGAAGGTACCATGATTATTTAACTCCAGCAGCTTCATTCCCTTGAAACAATGATGAAACTGTCAAAACGTTGGCTCAGAGTCCTTCTTGCTTGTACACGTTCGCTCACAAAGAGTTTAATGCACAAGAGAATAAAGGAATGTGATTAACTGAGTGCCTTTGCGTGTCTGTAACCATTTACAATCATGAGAAAAATGGAGAAAAAAATAGATTCAATCCTATGTGCTTTGTAGGAGTTTGGTATCATGCTGGACACCTGCTAATGTCTTCAGTTCTGTGACTCTGGACTAATACACCAGCTTCCAAATCCAAGTACCAACCTGTGCTTCCAAACTATTTTTCAATGAATTGGCTATCTTCCTCCTTTTCATTTCAGTGGATCATTTGATCCACACAAACATGTTACAAACCCAAAAGTTTTTAGCTTATAAATTTGTTAGGAGAAGAAAGTTGTACATGTCCTATTTCTGCATAGGCAGCTTGATTTGTACAATACTCCAGCGTGCCTCATTGACTCCAATCTAGTTCATAGTCCATTGGGTATGAAATAAAACCAGAAGAAAATTGGCATTTACTGTCACCTTTTCTCTTCAGGGGCCAATGGGGTATCCTAAATATCTGTGAAGACCCAGTAACACATTAAAAGGCCAGTCATCACAGGCATGAAATCACTGAAGGCTTTGCACAGAAGACCTTAGTACTGTAGAGATTGTCTCTGCAGTATGTACTTCTTGCTCTTGATGATAAAAAAGAGCACTGGAAAGACTGTGGATTTTAAGTGAGGACAGCAAGAACAGAAAGGAGGAGCAGTAGGTTCCCTGTCCTGCAATACCTAATGTTTGCTCTCGGTGGCCCAGCCATGTGGGATCGTGGGAGAGGATTCCAGAGTTGGGACTGTTTTGGCATCCTGAGAATGACAGGAGTATTCACTGGCTGTTAACACAGATTAAAAGCGGAGAGGAAGAAAAAGAGCCTTTACTGAGAAGATGCAGCCAACAACAGGGAAGACATTTCTATTCTATACACCTTGTTATTTAGAGCTTTGCATGCAACTTGCTTCTGGCAACTACAAAATACATAATAAAATTAATAACAGTTCATTGCCACCAGCTGCTCCCAAAAAAACAAGTGCAATTGTGGAGCCATTTAGTCAGCATTTCTTCCTTCCCAGTTATACTTCATCTTGAGCAGGGGATGTTTGAATAATGAATTGTGTATTTGACTGCAAAGTAGGACAGATACAAATCAAATTATTCTCCTTAACATTTTACTAAGAAGTAGTTGCACAGTTAAGCACAGAAAATTTAAGAGAAGCATATTTGTGAGGAAAATTCAGCTTTGGCTTCATTCAGTTGGGGCATTTCCTCTCAGTAGCATCCAGCGTGAGATACATGCCTGCATGCACAGGGAGGACAGTCCCTTGCCCTGCCATGAAATGACTGCATTGGCACTCCATCTTGGGGATACTCCTGGATTTTGTTACCTTCCTAAATCTTTCCTTTTCTCTTTACAGCGGAGAGACAATAACACACCCATACCTGGGACCCCTCTGCCAAGGCTTCTCTCTAGAAATTCTCATTTGAAATGTTGTGGATCCCCTTGCCTGAAATGTGATATAACCCTGGCATACTTCCACTGCAGAGACATTTTCATGTTCCTAAAGGAAAATCACAAGAGTTTCTAAGCCTATTAAGACATGATTTACATGTGTCATATCATTCAGGGTAAAAAATTTCCCCCTGCCCAAAAACATGTAATTCTGTCTGAATGTAGGAGCCAGCGAACAAGGAATTTTTCCATTGACCATTGACCTTTGTATAAGGATAGCCAAAACAGCTTGGTAAACTAAGCCTTGGATAAACTCTTTGTGAGACTTTAGAACTCCCGTATGACACAACTGACAGAAAATTGATAGGTTATTCAGATAGTGAATTACATCTTAAATGAAAAACAGGCTGGAAGAATTCATAATTTAGAAGGAACTCATAAGCCCAAAAGAGAAAAGAGAAACTATTTTAGGTACGTTTTTACTTCAAATTAAGCAGTCATATAGTAGCTAGAGCTGTGCCTGCAACCTACATCACCAAAAAAAAAAAAAAATTAAATGAAGTAATAATAGCAAAAATGACAGTAATACATTTAGACAGCCTTATTTAAAGAACCAGGGGATTGGGAACAAATGGTTACAGCTAGAGATAAACATAGCCCAGGTAAAAGACTATGGTAATAAGGAAATACGAAACACCAGGATAGAAAAGAGTTCTAAGTGGCAGCACCAAAGGCTGCTTTTCTGCAGCCCCCCCATCTCCTGGCTGGTCAAGGAGATGCCTGAGAAGGTGCAAGGTGCAGCAAGTCAGCATCATGGTGCTCCCACGAAGAAATCCCCTGAAGTTGAGCACAGGATTGCTTGTCCCCTGCCCTGCCACCTGCTGCTATTCTTCAGGAAGGACCTCAGGGGGTCCCCCTTGGCCACCTGCTTCCGTGGAGCTTTTGGGGATTTTTAATCAGATTTGATTTGTTTGAAATTGACCAAAAGGTTCGGACAATGTTTGGGAGGCAGGAGAGACACAGGCACACAGGCAGTGATCAAATACATCTAATTACCTTGGGAATGCAGGTAAAAAATTAATGACCCAAGGAAGAATTTCATTAAAAAGCTGCTTTTCTTTTATGTGCTCTGTGGTTCATTGAGCTTCTCAGTCTTGGTTAAATTTCAAGGGGGGAGGGGAAGCCCAGAGTTTCTCTTCTCCGAAGCCTGGTGAATTGAATGGAACCAGTTCCCTGTTTGCTGCTGAAGGTGTTGAGTGTGGCTGCCTTCCATTACATTTCAGTAACGGCTACATATTTATGCAAAAAAAGAAGGCATTACTTTGCCTTTTTTTTCCCTCTTTTTTTTTGTCCTCCTGTGTTTTACATCCCAGGTTCCCCAGGAAACAAAAGTTGTGCAGCTCTGTGTGTCCATGCACATTTCCCTCATTTGAGGGAGGGATCTGTGTCTGAAATGTAGTTATGTTTCTAGGAGTTTTATAAAATATCCATAGCTAGGAAAGTAAGAGTTGTGAGGGTCCAGACATTCACAGGTTCATCTTACAGTGACTCATGTATCTCATTCTTTCATTATCTTGCCACTTTCTTAAGAGACTCAAGCTGACACTTTTTTTAAACTTGCTAACATCTGCATTTCAGGGGTTGGTAACACCAGACATTTTTGAGAATCTCACAGTTTAGTGGGCCAGAGACACCCTTCTCCACTATGGAATAATGATTCCAACAACTGGGAGAGAGTGTTGTGTCAAGCCAGTGTTATACTAGTCACGGTCAGATTTAGCATTAAGCAAGATTGAGAGATAAAATGACTTGTTTATTTGAAAACACAAATTTGCCACTATGGAATAAGGTTACAAAAAACATAGCAAAGTTATTGAGTTTATCCTTAATATCAAGAAACTTCCTGTGCTGCTCCAACATCGTCATGGCTTTCCAGGTCAGCCCAAACCGGCCTCTGCAACTTGTCCTGGGCTTGGCATGTGCTGGGGAGCTCCAAAAGCTGGGTCTTGCCTGCCCCTGGCTGAGACTGAGTGATCAGGCTAGAATATCCTTTCCTTTGGAGGTTTTTTTTGTCCTTTCTTATGATCAGGCATAATCCTGAGTTCGTGTTCTCCCCCCTTCTTAGGGCTGCAGTTCTGATTCACATTTCTATTACAGACTTTAAGTAGCAGAGACCTGGCTTTAGGTGTCAGGCTGTTTTGTTCTGTTTACTGGGTCCTTAAAACATGACAGATAGATACAGCAGTCGATAGATAGACAGACAGATCGATCCACTTTGTCATGAGATATGGAATGTACAAGATTTATAACATTTTTCTTGTTATAGTCATGACTCTACATATGACAGTAAACCTAAAGGATGACAGATATGAGCATGGGTTGGATGGCACAACATTCCCATACACTTTGTGTAATAGTATAACTGAGGTTAACCACGCTGCAGTTGAAGTAGTTTTAGGTCTTTAGTTAGAATGTAAATGCACAACACTTCTAACTACTACAGACACTTTTATACTTGTGGGCTTTAACAGGGACAGACCTCTGATCCTCTACATAATAGTATAATATCTGCTTGAGCATTAATTTTGCTCCTCGCTGTGATTTGGACAAGACAGTATGGCCAGGCTGATATTTAATTGGATTTTAAACATACCATTTAACCACAGTACATGACATTTTCCCTGAAAACTGGCTAGAGAGGTTTAAACTGTAAAACCTTTGAAAAGTATAGACTTTGCAAATTATAGTCTTATACAACCATATAAGGGATATCTATAAATGCAGCTCATTACTAAATCCCTACAGGAAACAGAAACAGTGGCCACTGAGTATGTTTGCACCGGATAGGGTACTTTGGGTGAAATGGTTTTCTGGGAAGGGGTATGCTGTGATATGTGTTATTACATGTTGACTCCCTTGCTTGATTACAACAGCTTTCATGTCATTGCTGAACTCCTCTGAAGGAGAAGATTTTAGGTATGTGCATAAATGTTAGGATATCATAGTATAGTTAATTTAAATAATCAGTCAGCTAGCTGATAGCTGATTGATGATATATTTGAATTCTAGAGAAACAGATTCAGGGTAACTCCTGGCTTGTTAATGTAGGTGACTGAATGTCACATTATCAGGATGGTTGGACATACTTTACGCGTCTGCTGGAGTAGGCCTCTCAGGACATATATGCACTAGGAGGCCAATGCATGTATCCCACGTAGGCTTCAGTTTCAAGCAGGTATTGAGTCTGATGCTCAGCCCAACCACAACAACAATGTCTCAAGCCGTGCAAAACTGGTCTTTCAAGTACCTAAGCGCTTAAGTAGGTTTTTCATAATGCCACTCTTAAATGTGGAGGCCTATATTTAGATCACTATTGAGGCTAAAAACTTTGTTGCTGACCTTCAGCAACTAAATCAAAAAGTACAAGAATATAAAGGCATGGAATATGAATTCAAGCATTTCATTGAAATTAATGGAAAGGGTGGGCTTGAATGAGTGGACCTACACAAATATCAAGTAATAGAATTGCAAGAAGTGTACAATTAATTACTGAGCTATCTGAATTATGAATAATTATATCATTATAAATACCCACTGGCCAATGCATTGGCTTGGTGAAGTGTTGCTGCATGATGAAATATGCAAGTGGATCAAAACCCTGCTGCTTGCAGGGACATCATGCATAGATAGATGGGGACACAGAATACAGTTTTCTTTGTCATGATGGAGCAGTTTCAAACCCTCCAGCAGCCTATCGTTAGGCTGGTGGAAGCAAAAGCCTAAGAGACACCTGCTCCTCACCTACGCTGTGCTGTAAAAGGGGCAGCACTAACTGGGTGCCCAGTTCCTTTGCCGCCTCCTCACAGCACCTATCCTCAGTGCGATGCCTGTCCCCAAGCATCTCTGAAGCAGCACTGTGGGCCAGCACAGCTGTTTGTTAGCACTCAGGTGGGCCTAACAGACCCAAATCAGCAGTTACTCACTAAAAATGACAACTTCAGCCCTCTTTCGAAGGAAGGCAGCCAGGTAAACTGTTACCGTGAAATGTGCTATATCCGCGCTTAGCATGGTGTGCTACAGTGAGTATTTTGATTTAGCTTTCCCAGCCCTGAAAACACAGGCAGGGTCTGACAGTGCAACAGCCATGCAAATTTCATGAGTAGGGAAACAGCAGATTTGCACACTTCACACTGACACTGGCTTAGTGCATGGTCTTGCTTGAAAAAAGGCCTGAGAGAGACAGGTAGGAAATCCAGATGCAGCACAACAAAGAAGCAGCACGTCTAAGTAGACTGGAAACTGGCATTTTCTGAATTATAGGAAATAAAAAGATCCTATTACACTTTTTCCAGTGACATATGACACGTAATTACAGACAGTCCATAGGGTACTCCTATGTAGCGTATCTCCCCTAGCACTGTAATTTGGGGGTGCTCCAGGGGACGCCTGTGCCTGCAGGTCCCCAAGGTCAGCCGTTCGGGTCCACGTGCGTAAGCCCCCATCTTCTTTCTAGACCCGACTCTACACAGTAGCAGATCTGACTTTCTCCAGCTGATTTTGGGATTAATGATCGTGTGGCAGAGAGATTTACTTAGCCAAACTCATTAAAAAATAAAACAGAGTGTGAGAACATGGTACTACATAGGGTAGCATACCTGTGAATGTGCACCATGACCAGGGAGTATATTAATGCAAATATCTTATTATGGTGATATTTTTTCCATTGTTTACTGATTAGCATTTAAATTTGTGGGACGTTTACAAGGACCTTTATCTAAGTGCTCATAATATCCTTCCTAGAAGCTTCAGATGACAAAAGAAAAGAGAAACCAGCCATTGCCAGGGTAGAATTGTTCCTTCTATTTTACAGCTGAGCAGAGGATTGATTGGGCAGCTTGCTCAAGGCCAGACATCAATGCTATGGCTGTGAGTTGTTGTAACAGAATTCCTGTCCAACGCAGCCACATCCTAGACAGTCAGCAATAGCATACAAATGTATACAGCAATTCCAAATATCATCCAAGGCAGCGTGTGTGCACAGGAATAGCAACACTATGGAGCCTGTGGAGATACTGATGAGAAAACCAGACTTAGAAAAAAGAAAACCCTTTGCTTTTTGTATTCTTCATTTTCATCAGTTAGGGTTTATTTGGTTTTTTTCTTAGTTTGTGTTTTCCCTGGGAGTACTGTCTTTTCATCTTTTCTCTCTGCAACAGAATATTTAGTTTTCAATAGCCTCCAGTATGCGGTTCCATTAATAAATGTTTTTTACTCTCAATGACTGAAAAGTGTCCAACAGCAACCCATCCATCCTGTCTGTGCATGAGTAACTTTGGAATACTGATCTTTCAGGGCACAAGTAGTTATTATGAAAAGTAAATACCGCTCCAAATTTGGCCTTAACTTTTTGTAGCATCTGTGCCCAGTTACAACTTCGGGAAAAATATTGGCACGTATAGATTAAGACCTGATGATCTTGGGGAAATTTAGAAAGGAGGCTGATGAGATTCTTACAGGCTCTATTCTTGCACCCAGACCGCAGAAGTGCTGTAAAGTGTCAGCAGCTTTTAGCTCTGCTTTCCATCACTGTCTTTAGTATTCCTGTCAGAGAAATACCATTTAGCATTTCTCTTCTCTTACATGTCTCATTATTTGCCAGAGTTTTTAGCGATGCAAGTCTTGTTGATACCTGTGAGAGGAGAACAATTTGAAGACTGGTGCAGAAAGTACAGTTGTAAATGATGTTCACGCTTTCCATTAGGCTGCCCTTAGTTTTGTCAATAAACATCAGTTATGGAGAAGACTAGCATGCTTTCCAAAATATACAAAAAGAGCTGCATCAAGGTTACACCCTACTGTGCTGTTCAAGCAGTAAAGGGTATTGTCAGTAGGGGCTGCTACCTATAGAAATGGATTGAGCTTCTTGGAAGAAGCAGAAATTACATGCTGCAAAACTGTAGGAATGCGTGCTTCCTTCTATTTTTGCTGTCTCTGGGGCCTTTTTGCATATTCCAAAACAGTTATAATAATAAGTAACTTGAGTCCCAGTATGCCTCATAGAGAAGTGTACGGTGGCTGGCTGTTTAAAAGCTCATCTGGCCTTTAATTAGCTCCGCCGCAGAGCCAAGCACACCCTGCCCCAGCAAGGAACAGCCTGGTACATATTTAGAGAACACGGCTTCCCACCCCGCTGGGTGCTGGTCTGGGGGCCACTGGCTTACATGTCCCCCCATACAGACATCTCACTGATGCGGCTGAGGTCCCCAGGGCAGGACCATGGCAGCCCAGGGGGGACTGCACCATAGGTGGCACCGAGGAGGGCAACACAGCTCCCCTCCGGAGCATGGTCAGGGTCTTCTCCCATCTCCTCTGTCTTGGCAGCTGAACACATATCTTTTGCTTAAGAGTTTCAGGGAACAACTTCCAAAGGTGTTTGGACTGAAAAAAACCAAACACCTGTAGAGGTCTCTCTTCACTTGGTCAGAGGAGATTTATCTTCGCTCCTCCAGAGCACTTGCCTAGAGAGCGTGCTCTGTGCTCCTCTCCGGCAAAAGCTAGCACAGTGACAAAGCTTTCAGAAATATAATTTTGCGGGCTGAGTTAATTCATACAGAATCCTTACTATTCAATTTCTTCTGCCATTTTTGGTGAGATGAATTCACAACATACAGCATTAATCGTCAGGCAGCTACATCTAAACCATGTAATAGCTAGATGCTCTAACAAGAATTGACAGCTGACATGTACCGAAAGTGTTACTTACCATGGCCTGAAATTGAGGGAATTACGTGACAAAATTAAATGCTTGCATGCTTCCAGGCAGCAGCTCTGATTTTAGTAAGGAACAAAAATTCAACGATTGCACAAAGATTTACTGTAGGTAAGTTTGATCAGGATTTTATACATACAATATACCACTTCAAACTGTGTCACCAGGTATGCACCTAAACGCATTCATCTTGATGGATGTCACAACTTGCTTAACACAACCAATAACACAATGCCTTACAGCAGCAGTATCTTTGGGGAAAAAAAAACCCCAGCCACCCAGCTTTCTTATTCTTTTAACAGACAGCCATTTAAAAATACTTCTTTGTAAAATTAAGTTTAATTAAGCATACAGGATTCACTTAACAGGATTTTTCTTCCATCATAAAGATTTTGAAGGCAATTTTATCACCCTAATTTGGTACCTCTGATTTTTAACTTTTTTTTTTTACCCTCTAAAGACATCAATTTGTCAGATTCTACCGAACAGAATCTGCAGCAATCATGTGCTCTTTGCACGACAAGTATATTTTATTAGTAAAAATGGTCTGTTTCTTTAAAAGGGATTCCCGTAGGTGGACTCCCCAGTAACTGAGCTGAGAAACTGGAGGAATTCAATACATGTCAGTCTGTTTTGCTTTCTAAACTGCCAGGTTAGCAAGGATCAGGTGGTGGTGTAATGCCTTATGCATACTCAAAATATCTTTCCAGCAGGGGGATGTAGAATTCCAGTTTTTTATGTGTTGCAAGACTGGTGGGACAATTATTTTCTTGTGGCATGAACACCAGACTGGATCTATTTCAAAGAAGAACAAAGTAAGAGCAAACAAACAAGCAAGCTGGTCTGAAGAATTCCCAAATCTGAGCAATGGTTAAATTGCTTCCCTGTTTGTAGTCTGAATAAATGATGACCATGAACGCTTTTGAATCACTTGCCTGATCATTGCCTGTGAAATGACTAGGGCAAGTGTTCCTGAATCTATTCAGAGTAAATTATGGATAAAAAGCAAGATAGCATATGGATGATTTAGAAACTATTTGGCCAGTATGTGGTTGGCTGAAAACAATGCAAACTGGATCTGACATTTCTCTGGAGCATGTTTTTCCCCAGTGCAAATCAAGTTAAAAGTAAGGTAAAATTAAAAAAAAAAGTTGACTAGGCACCCTAGAACCTTTAGACCAACAAATATAATTTCCATTGTTAAAGTAGTTAAATGCCAGTCACAGGGAGAAATCTGAGCCCAGTCCAAAGAAAATAAATTTCTTCAGATTTTGAAAGACAAATTGAACATTAGCACCTACCATTGAATCTCATCTGGACAGCCACAGCCTGCTCCTGTGAAGCCAGCCTGGAGCCCTTCCCTCCAAGAGGGCTATAGCATCTCTCCCCCTCAGGAAGTTGCAGCTACACCATGGCAAGGGCACTCTCCTACCTGCTCCTCTGTTCCAATGAGAGAGATGAAAGCTGGCTTATCTTTTAGGGCAGAGGAACTAAATCTGATTAATTCAATGAAGACATCAGCCAGAGCAGCTTAAGGCAGGTGGGAGCTGAGCTATCCTAGCGAACCGTGAGTGGGAGCTCCTCACCTGCTGCCTATGAAGAACCTGAACTTCAGCTCGGGTAGCAAATGCCCTCTGTTCACCAGCCCTTGTTTGTCCATCCCCGGCTGGTGTAAACCAACAGCATTACATTGAATCACCCAGGCTTCAAGAGTACCCACCTGTGAAGCTGGCATCTGCCCAGAGCAGGGAGCATAGGTGCAGCCTTTTGAATCCCTTTTGTTTCTGCCTGAGCCACAAACCTGGAAAAGAAATAGACTGGGTTAATTCTTCTTGAACTCACAGTTCCCAGCCTGAATTCCCTCTTGCTCACACCTTGCTGCATCCAGTGCCTCACCTACCATGTTTCCTTCTTCACCTAGAGATTCCTGGCACATGAAAAGATGCTTTTGCAGCATGCACATTGGAATTTGTCCTTTTGCTCGAAAGCTGCTTACCGTTCTTGTTGTATGTCAGTTGAGGAAGGAAACATTTCCTATTCAATCATAGGAAATTGCATTCAGATACAGAATCATCACACAAAACAAAGTGGCTGGTTAAGCCAATTAAGAGATTCTAAATTAAAAAATGAAACAAGCTGTTGTCAATATACCAATGTCAATTCTCACCAGAGCTTTGAGCTATCTGATAAGAAGGCTCTTTCAGGGGGTCTAGTCCTGCTTCCATTGAAGTCAATGGCAGAACTCCCAACGATACCAGGGGGAGCAGAATCCAGTTAATAATCCGCAAGCTGCTGGTTCAGTAAGATTCATAGTAATTATGCAGATGGCCGTATGAAGAAGTTCAGCTGAAAGTCATTTTGTGTTAAAAAAACCCCAACGATAAATATGGCAGAGAAATTCTGTTGTAATAGAAAATTACTGAAGGTTTAGATTTCAGAGATAGAAGGTGATAAAATCATTTGACATTATAAAGTGTGGTGGACAAATTGTAACAGAATTACATAACAGATATCAAGATGGACATAAAAAACAGGTCTGTATGCAATTATACCTTTATTTCAGTATTAAGATAGAATGTTATGGGTTTAATTACATGCTGAGTTTTGCACTGTTGGAAGCAAGTGATTTCAGTAGGGCTGTGAAGAGTATAAATTAGTATATTACTGACTTATTCAGATTTGTGTTCCTTGAAATAGGGAGCTGGCTTCAAAAGGAGGGGAATAAAAAGAGGGAAATGTGTGTACATCTTAGGGCTAGAAGGAACCATTTTAAATTGCTGTAGGGGAACTTCAAGTTAAATTGGGAAAGAGCTTGTCTCCAGAGGCTGTGAAATCTTTATTAGTAGCAGTCTTTAAGAGTAGGAGTTAGATAAACATTTTTCAGGAACGTCAAAAGAAGAAGCAGATCCTGACTTGGGAAGGGAAGGCAGACTAGAGCATCTCTTGAAATCCCTTCCAGACACCTTTTCTATGATTCTTTAATTTTTTTTTTTTTTAAATAAACTGATGATTTCTTCTAATCTGTAGGTTACATCGTTTTACTCCCTGCTGCTGTACAGAATGTAATGACTCCTATTTGGCTTCTGGTTTGGTTTTCAAAGTGTTATAAAATAAAGGCTCCCTTCATCACATTTATTACAGCAGTGCCTAATGACCAACCAAGAATGGTGCCACTGCACTAAGTGTAATACTTGGCAAGCATTAGAGGATCAGCGCCTCTGAGGCTTTTGGACTAAAAAGCCTTCGGTAGTTTGTTCAAGCGGTGAATTGCCCTCAAGCCGCATAGTCCATGTGATGTCTTTCTGCTCCATTTGGAGAACTCTGTTGCACATCTTATTTTCTTTCTCTGGAAGTACTTAAATCAGTGCTTTTTGTCAGTGATGCAGGTTTGACTCTGTTCCCTGAGCATATCCCACTGGAACTGAGATGCCTATGTTGAGAGGTTCCTTACCTCTTCTCTAGAAGAAAGGAAAGGGGGAGGTACCTTCAGGTGGTGGTTTAAGGCTTGTGAGGTCTGTGTTGGTTTGCAGAGGTGATTCCCCTCCCCCTGCCTATGTTGAGTATGTAGGGAAATTCAGATGTCAAAACCCCTAACCTAGGAATTTCAACATGGAGTTAGGTTTTTAGATGGATTTAGTCTTTAAATTTCCTCTGTAAGATGTTTTCTCCATTTCTTCAACAGGTTCGGTGGCTTCTTTCTTCACAGGTGATGCTTCTATTCTCAGTCTTTTCTGAGCGATGTCAAATGCAGATGTTGTTTTTACCGTGCCTGTCATGAAGACCCCACGAACAGATGCTTCTGCAGCAACTATCTTGAATCATCATTTTTCCACTCACTGCCATTGACATTCACTCTTTTCACATCCTTTTTGGGTCTGGTAAAATTACCCAGCAGGCAGGAGCATGGACACTCTACCACCATGCAGATATGAGATGCCAAGAAGAGATTTTGCTGCCAATGGGGCCTTATCCCCATGTAAATGCCAGCAATGTGCCATCAATTAGGCATTTTCTTAGACTATAAAAAAGTTGTGTTGGTCTTCCACTACTGTTTTGATATTCAGAGTTTGCTTTGAAGCACCGGGATCACTGTGGGAGATATTTCACATCTAGTCCAGTGCATGTATCAGATTCAATTCTGTGCTTGGATGTTTGCTTTTAACATCCCTCCTCTAATGTTCTGAGGGAGGGTTCCCAATCTAGGCTCAACTTTTCTGAAATTATCCATTTTCCCTCTTGTGGTACAATACAGCGAAGCTCATTGCACAGATGCACAAAAATTAGTCTGCCATGAAACATGAGAGAACTATTTCATCTGCCATGAATCGATTCATGGACATCTTATGAGCTTTTAGAAAGTCAAGCTGGTGGGAAAGAACATTTAAGGAATTGATTAGTACACCCAACAGATTAAATACTTTTGTTTATTTAATATATTTTTTTTCATTTTTTTAGAGTAAAGCTTCTGAAAATAATGATTTGGTTAAAACCAATAAAAATCTAGTAATGCAAAAGTTTATTTTGCCACCTTCCTACTAGTACACACACTGTGCGGTACAGCACTGGTCAGTCACCTGCAAGTTGATTCTGAATCACAGAATGGTTGGGGTTGGAAGGGACCTCTGGAGATCATCTTGTCCAACCCCCCTGCTTGAGCAGGTACACCTAGAGCAGGGTATACAGGACTGTGTCCAGGTGGGTTTTGAATATTTCCAGAGAAGGAGATTCAACAACCTCTCTGGGCAGCCTGTTCCAGTGCTCTGTCACCCTCACAGTAAAGAAGTTTTTTCTCATGTTCAGCTGGAACTTCCTGTGTTCCAATTTGTGCCCATTGCCCCTTGTCCTGTCATTGGGCACCACTGAGAAGAGTCTGGCCCCATCCTCTTGACACCCACCCTTCAGATACTTGTAAGCAGTAACAAGATCCCCCCTCAGTCTTCTCTTCTCCAGGCTGAACAGACCCAAGTCTCTCAGCCTTTCCTCATAAGAGAGGTGCTCCAGTCCCCTGATTGTCTTTGTGGCTCTCTGCTGGACTTGCTCCAGCAGTTTCCTGTCCTTCTTGAACTGGGGAGCCCAGAACTGGACACAATACTCTAGATGTGGCCTCACCAGGGCTGAGTAGAGGGGGAGGATAACCTCCCTCGACCTGCTGGCCACACTCCTTTTGATGCATGCCAGGATCCCGTTGGCCTTCTTGGACACAAGGGCACAGAGCTGGCTCATGGTCAACTTGCTGTCCACCAGCACTCCCAGGTCCTTCTCAGCAGTGCTACTTTCCAGCAGGTCAACCCCCAACCTATACCAGTGTGTGGGGTTGTTCCTCCCCAGGTGCAGGACCTTACACTTGCTCTTGTTGAATTTCATTTGGTTCCCTTTGGCCCAGCTCTCCAGCCTGTCCAGGTCTCGCTGGATGGCAGCGCAGCCTTCTGGCATGTCAGCCACTCCTCCTAGTTTGGTATCGTCGGCAAACAAATCAACCTGAAGGTGCTTGGAAACCATGGTATTCACCATTTGCCACAGCAGTTGAAAGAGAGAACTGTGAAACATCATGGCCTCAAAGAAAATAAAATCAAACCTCTACTGGAAGAGAGGCGGTGGGAGCAAAATACTCACAGCAGATCAGTTGGTTTTAATAAATACCAGTAAAACTGTAGTGGGCTTCTGTTGCTACTAATGGACATCCAGTCAAAGCTTGACCAATGCAGCCCGTGTTGATATGGTTTTGCTGCTCTTAATGCCTGAGCTTGCAGTAAAGATAATGCAGTAATAACTCTCCGTGCTGGAATCACACCCTCAAATGCACCACAGAGCCTTCTAATGGTAAAGATAATGAGCCACCGAAATTGAGTGGCTGGAAATTGTGAAGCGTCTTTTGTTGAAGGTCTTTAAATGGAAGCTGAATAAAAAGCTATCTGGAATGATGTAGTTACAGATGATCTTGCCTTTGGGCAGATAGACAAAGTAATTGACCTCTTGATGTCTTGGCCAGGCACATTCTTTTACTTTATAATGTTGCATTTTCATTGGGTAACAAAACTTGCTAATCTGTTTTTCTGAGGCTCTTATACTGCCTCAGTCCAACGTTGATGCATCAATCTTCAGAACCACATCCGAGCACTAGTAATGCCTGCTATTAGGTTTGCTTACAAAATTCATTTCTAAAACGACATTATTCTAAGATTGCTTTGAATGTAGCAAGTCACCTCCCTTCTTGCTGCTAGGTTTTGTAGATCTTTGGCTATCCTTCATCCAGAGAAAGCTTTAAAATGTGAAGAGCTATTGTCAAGGGTGGCAGCTCTGTACTCTTTGAATTTAATAGGGGAAATGTATCTCTACGGTATAGAATTTTGCAGGCTGGTTAGGTGTGTGGACTGCATGTAAAGAATTCCTTGCCTTTTCAATTCTGCATATCCTTCTCTCCAACCTACTTACAGAATTTGCCTGGTGGCTTCATTTGGTTTTGTAACAGGAATGGAGATTAAAACTGTCATTAGAGTATGACTCTACCAGGTTTAGCTTTACCAAGTTCCAAAGCAGTTGTTAAACTGGGTTTCTGATTGCTATTATAATTAATTAAAATCTTATCTGGTTGGCAGTCTGGAAAACGCTTCTATAGAACAATTCAGACAGAACAGATCCACACTTCCCTCCTGGACTCTGCTTCCTTTAGGTGTAGTGATCCATACATAGACCTTGAAGTGGCAGTGAATTCCTGCTGATTTCCTTGGGAAGAGTGGCAAATCTGAGAACATTATATGATGATGTCTTTGAAATAAGTTCCATGCAAATAGAATGGGTCTGTCTGCATGGGGCCCTGCTCTAGATAATGAGACCCAGGACCCTCCTATGCATTTCTTTCTGTAAGAGTGCATCTTCTGTTTAGACAAACTTGTCTGAATTTAAGCTTCGTTATGTCTTCTTATTAGGGAAGATATTCATATACTATATGATTTAGATGTAGCCTCTGAATAGAGGGAATGTATTCCTATCTCAGACTTGTTCTTTCCTTGGGCATTTTAAATAACTGTTAATATACAAATTTAAAATTTAAGTTAATATGGTATTTAGGATGTAACACTCCTTTGTGGTTTAACCTGTCATTATGTCTGATTATTCCACTACATTATGAGCTTACTCAGAGTAGAAGAGAAAAACATCTTGTCTTCCTGACAAGGCAAAGAAGAAGGAAATGATTACACAAAGGAGATAGTGGGTCCCATTCTGCCTCTGTTATGCTGCATTTGCATCACTGTTATTCCAGGCATTTCAGCAAATTTATTCTCAATTTGTATCTGTGTCACTGAGGGCAGGATTTGGCCCACACTGTGTAAAGGCTGCATCCAGTTGTTATGGCAACAGGAGTTCTAAAAATTGTGGAAGAAAAGAACACCAGGTTGTTGTGATAAATGATGCATTAAAAGTGACTGCTTTCTTATAGTCTCATAGTTTTAATTGATGCCTTTTTGTGTGGAATCCATTTTTATTGATGGATGCAATTAGCCAAGATGCTGCTGTAGCAGCTTTAACATTCCAGTGGCCAGATTTCACATGGGAGATGACCGGGTTAGATTTTATAGCAAGATGAGTGATTGGTTAGCTAAAACTTATATGACAAACTTATGTTCTGTGCATTCCAACTGATGTCTGCACCAGCTGTCACGCAGCAGCAGGAATCAACCTAAAGCTAATGTTATCACAGCGACAAGAAGGAAACCACATTTTTAACACCTGAAGCATTCTATATTCTGAAACAGGCTTGTGGGGAGAAAAAAGGTTTCTGTGAGGTCCTTTACTTGTTTCTTTCAACATCCTTGCATGGAGATGTAACACGTATAACGTTTTATGATGATCTTCTCTCTGGTCTGTGCTGGGCTGAACTTTGAGGTCTATAAATGTATCCCAGCCAGCCCTCTGAGTTTACAAATCATTGGGTTGTATTTGCTTGATTGGCTCCACCAGCCCCTCCCTAACAAATTAGCCTGCCAGCGGTCATGTCCTTGGGAGGAGAGACCTGACTTACATCCTCCTGGAGAGTTATGGGTGGCATGAATTAAGAAGCAAGCATAGAATTGAAACACTGGGAGGCTAAAGGTAGCAGTGAAATAAAGGTGAATTCAAGTTTTAATGATACAGCGTATTATTATGCATACAAAATGGAATGAACTTCTGTTCCAGTTTACAGGCATCGAAGTTCAGGTGTCTGCGTGTGGGTGTCAATATGTGCCTAAGCTTCCAGCATAGCCAATGGTGCCTAAGTCAATGGTGTGGGACATCTTTACCTAAATGTGTCACCTGCTGCCATATGAGATATTTTGGGGTATCAAAGACATCTAGGACTTCTGGGAGGTCCGACCATTTTTGAAGCAGTAGCTGCATATACCTAGTATGGCATCAATATTTAGGCAACTGAATCTTCCCATTATCTAGACTGGACAATTACATAGCTCAGATATTCAGCGGACACCAATGTTAGTCTTGTTTTGTTTAAGCTGTATTAATCTGTTGTCCATTGACTGTAACAAGATCTTAAACACCAACTCACACATAGATACCTATATTGTAGACACCTTACTGTTTAAAAACTGGTGCTGAATTTTGTACGTGATTACTGTTTTCCAGCCATAACGCTAACACCAAATGAAACAAGGGAAGGCAAGGGTTTTGGGTTTTTTGCTTTTAAGTAGAGCCATTTCCCATTATCTCAATTGAAATCAGAATAAAATTTCTACTGATTTCAGAAGGGGGAAGACAGAATGCATGTGATTTAGAAATATAGTTCATTAATGATAATGTCTGGGTGAGTGTGGTTCCAAGTCTTCATAGCCTTGTTTTGTTTAAGCTGTTGTAGTGGGTTGACCCTGGCTGGACGCCAGGTGCCCACCAAAGCTGCTCTATCACTCCCCCTCCTCAGCAGGACAGGGGAGAGAAAATATAATGAAAGGCTCATGGGTCGAGATAAGGACAGGGAGAGATCACTCAGCAGTTACCGTCATGGGCTAAACAGGCTCAACTTGGGGAAGTTAGCTTAATTTATTAACAATCCAATCAGAGTAGGGTCATGAGAAATAAAACCAAGTCTTAAAACACCTTCTCCCCACCCCTCACTTCTTCCCAGGCTCAACTTCACTCCCAATTATTCTCTACCTCCCCCCAGCAGCACAGGGGGATGGGGAATGGGGGTTGTGGTCAGTTCATCACACGTTGTTTCTGCCGCTCCTTCCTCCTCACACTCTTCCCCTGCTCCAGCGTGAGGTCCCTCCCATAGGAGACAGTCCTCCATGAACTTCTCCAATGTGGGTCCTTCCCCCGGGCTACAGTTCTTCACAAACCTGCTCCAGCATGGGCTCCTCTCTCCACGGGTCCACAGGTCCTGCCAGGAGCCTGCTCCAGCACGGGCTTCCCACGGGGTCACAGCCTCCTTCGGGCATCCACCTGCTCTGGCGTGGGGTCCTCCACAAGCTGCAGGTGGATATCTGCTNGGTCCATCTTGGAGCCGGCTGGCGTTCGCTCTGTCGGACATGGGGGAAGCTTCTAGGAGCTTCTCACAGAACCTACCCTTGTAGCCCCCTGCTACCAAAACCTTGCCTCGCAAACCCAATACAGCTGTTTAAACATAAAGTATCTAAAGTGGTATCTAGACTCTTTCCATTGTCATTGGAGGGAGAGAGAGACACTTCCACACGGTCTCTTTCCCATTATTAACTAGTGAGCCAGACTCATGAGACACTGTTTATGTCTAGAATAGCTTCTAGGTGACCAGAGTTAGGTGACATTAATTGCCCTGAATGACTGCAAATAACTGGTACAACAGCTATTTGGGTGCCCCGGTAACAGTAACCCAGTCTGTAGGTAAGTTTGAGTGGATGAGATCAGCTCCATGCTTACACCTGGAGAAATAACTTTAAAATATTGACAGGAATTTCTATTGAGAGCTCTTATCACAGATATATAAATGTAGAAATTAATTGATAAACTAAATTTTCAGATAAAATCACTGTCATGGCTCTGATACATACTGATGATTAGAAAAGGGACATGAACCTTCTGTGAGGCTGGATTAGGTTCTATGTTGGTGTCCTGCAGTGAGAGTGATCAGCAAATTTCAGGATTCATATTGATCAATAGGAAAAAAATAGTCACCAAGACTCAAATTCTGCAGGATACTTGAGGATAGAAGTTGGTTTTTTACCGGAATTTCTCCTGTGCTAAAGATTAGGCACTTGCTAATCAGAATCTTGGTTGCTACAAACTATAATTTGCAGCATGACCCATAATGTTGTTTTGTTTTTCAATTGCTCTACTTACCTCATTCCCTGGAGCTCATAGCAAAACATTGCTGAGATAAAAGGAAAGTTAACTCTAGTAAATTCTCAGTGCACCTCAAGCACTGTCTTGGAGAAAATGTCTTCTCAGAAGTCAGGATTTGAACATCCCTCAGCAGGCTATCATGTCTGCAGCCCAGCTCCGGGTGTTCATGGGTGAAGCTGCCACCCCGCCTGTGCTCTTGCTCTCTGTCAGAAATTACTGCCCTGTTGGAGGAACTGCAGAAACCAGCGTGTCCTGAGTCCTCAGCTCCTGCAGTTCCCCGGTGTGGTCATGGGAAAGTAGCCTGCACACCGCCTCCTCCCATCATACCACGGTCTATGCATCAAGCCCAGCTGGGGCAAAATGGCTGGGAAAGCCACAGCAGCTCAGGTGGGAATGTGAGTGTGACCAGCACGTGGGAGTGGAGCACCAGAAACATGTTGTTAATAAGTCAACCAACACCTTTGACTTAAACTGTCGGATCTAAGAAGGTTTTTCTTTTCCCTGAGACAATGTGTGCATGCACATATATTCAGAGAAATAACTCATATCTTAGAAGGCAAGAAAAATGAAAACTACATTCCAGTGAAAATAATAATGGCTGGGGGCTGCTGTAGGATTATCATTTTTAGCTCTTAAACAGTGACAGTACTTTCTGTGCTATAGAATAGTGAAGGGAAAATGTAAGTCTTGCTCAGATTAAGTTGCTGGGAAGAAAATACATTAATCCACAGCTTTAATGAAAAGAAAAAGCAGAAGTGGTTACAGTCAGAAAAACACTTACAGGGTCTTTTTTATTTATTCTGGTCAAACTATAGGATGTAGATTGAAGAAGTTAAATCTCACAGGAAGCTAGGCCTTGACTACACTAAAGCTGCTTTCAGATTTGCAGAGCAGGTGATGGGTAAACTTATTTTTAACCCATGGAACTCCAAAATGGGATGAAATTAAACAAAACGCAGAGTGTACATAAAGCAACAGAACCAACTCCTGCATGTTCCTCCTGTCCTCACAGTCAGTTGCACACATTCTGATAAAATCTGAGGTAACATATTTACCATCTGATGTGTTAGTGGGAAGCAGTTTACTGGCTCAGGTGCTGCAGGTGTAGCACAAAAAAGGGGAGAGAGAAAAATGAGCAAGACTGGACTTAGCTAAAACAGCAACCTGTGAGCCCCTCAGCCGCAGCAGTTTAGCTGAAGTTTTGTGTTTCAAGGATCTTTGCTCTGAAGGCAACAAGGAATCCAGGTAGTCTGGAGTAGTTAGAAAAGTCATAATGTCCCCTTCTCCTCTGGCAAACAGTCAGAAAGGAAAAACAGACCTAGAATGGAGAGTGGATGTCAACCTTTCTTCTGTTCTCTCCATAATGGGAGGTGTTGACCGCAGCAGCAGTGTGTGAAATACTGCCTTGGCATACAGAGCAAGCATCTGAGCTGGTGAAGGTCCCTCTGTTGGGAGCACAGGGACAACTTAATTTGTCAAATTGTGTATAAAAGAATAAAAAGAATATACATTATTTGCTTTTATTTTTGCAGAGTTGTTAAAAATTCATATCCCTGTTCTCCAAGAAATTCATTAGACATGAACTGATTGAACTGAAAAGTGTATTTTACGTTGCACATGTATAACTGGAGGAGAATTGGAAAGTGGTCATAACTCATGAACTGAAATGAACTTTATGTGACCCGCATACCACAATCCTGCATCCATTTCCATGGAAGTATATGTGAAGATTAAGCATATAGAAGAGCCTTTTTAAAAGCCCTTTTTAACAGCCCTTGCTGTCCCCTGAGGGGTGTTGTCAACAAAGATCAGGTTTAGCTGACCTGTTGCTTCACAGGTTGGGTTAGAGCCACAGACCAGACTGGGGGTGCGAGGATGAGAGTTGGAGTATGCTTCGCCCATGGTCTGCAAAAACACAGAAATAGGAAGTGAAGCTAGATGATTACTGACATCCTCAAAGGATGTTCACTTAGACCTGCTAGTGGATTTTGTGTCTCTGGAATGAAAATGGTTGAGTAAGAACAAAGCAGCATCATGACAGAAGTTGATGTAAATTCCTCTTCCTTGCTGAGAACATGTATTGTGATACAGAAATCAGGGAATTAATAGCACATTAAAAGGTACTTTCCATAAGGAAGTACGTTATGGCCCTTTAGCAAAGTTAATCATTGAAACTGTTAAAATACATAAAAGCAGACCATTAAATATATTACATTTGTGCCATTTCAAATTAGATTTAAATTTCAAGGTGACATAATGGGACCAAATATTTTGCTGCCAAAAATAAAAATAATATCAAATCTTACAAAATACATGGAAATTTGTATACCTTACTAAGTTATGTCTTCTCCAGTAAGTTTTGGTCAATGAAAATATTATGAGCATTAAATATTAAAAATGTCAAACTACATAAAAACCTTAGATTGATACTTTTGAAAATAAATATAGAAGCACAAATTGATTGAAAATTAATAAGTAGCAAGATGTTATTTTCAGTTATTTCAATGAAAACATTTAATCTAACAATTTAATTCATTTTGCTCTTTGTTAGTTACCAATGACATAATTATTACAAACTTGTTTGGAAGTTGATTGCTCCTTTGTTGGCTTTTGACTATATTTTTTATTTGTATTTTATTCATGCACTCTTTAGATTTGTTCTGATTGTGTTCTTTTCATTCATAGTAAAGGGGGTCCTGCATCTGAGGCTACTTCAGAATAGATGTTTTCTATAAATTTAACTGTCTTTTTATTCCACACTAATAGCCTCCTCTTATTAATTTTCTTAATCTACCTAATGGCTGATTTACTAATCTGAAAGGATATCCTATTTCAACTTTCTCCAATCTTCTGAAAAATAGTCTTAAGACTTGGTTTCACCCAGAGGAAAGTGGAGTTTTGGAGCAATCACGACAGACTTTTCTTCACACGGAACTCATGTTTCTGAAAGGTTTTAATCACAAGCTGTTTGGCCCCAGGTATTAAGATGAGAAAGTTGTCTACCTGATAGTTGGCATACATCCTCTCTTCTTGAAAGAAGGAGCACAACATTTCTGTGAACAGTTGTGTAGACACTGGCAGTCTGGAGAGGGAGTACTCTGTATTAAAATTATCTGTGGTCATAAGAAAAGTTAAGAGAATCTCTGAATAACATGCTGATTACCAGGTAATAGTTAGGGCTTTTTCCTTGGAGTTTTCATTTTTAAAGATTTACTTGTATGTTTAAGAAGGTCACAAGGACGATATTGTAGTATTGGACTCCAGCGTTTCCACCAGGAAGGTCCATCTCCCTGTACAGTAGCAGCGGTCTGAAATCTGCATGACCTTGTTTCTTTCTGCACCACAAAGCAGCTCCTCTTTTTCTCCCACAGAACTGATTTTATTTTTCACGTATGTCAGGGACTGACCATTGGATCCGTCATCTCCTGCCAGTCAGGATTTCAATGATCGTGTTTGTTTAATTTAATTTATTCTGAGACATAGTTAGCGAGTACCATCCAAGATTTACAATTTTGTGCTCTTTCCTTCAGACCTGATGGAAAACATTACCCTCCTCCAGGCCCTGGATCAGACAAAAAGGGTGAAATACCCAGGGAGAAAATGTTGTTAGGTGGACTGGCAGAAGAGGCTGCAGGCAGGTATCCTCATTGCTTCATAGGAAAAATAATAGCTGTTTTACATCCTGTGGTGGGACTCCTGGAAGGTGGAAGGAAAGTGATGGAGAGTGGCAATAAGATTTTGTGTCTGGAAGTGAGGGGAGAAAGGAGGGGAGAAAAGGTATAAAGGAGCTTTGAAACCCATGCCCCCAGCATCCATTCAGCCGGGTGCCACTGCAAGGAGCTTCCTCGCAGTCAGCCCAGCTGTCCCAGCATGGATTTCACCCACACGCCAGCTGGGAGCCAGGCTCCCCCTCCATCTGTTGCTGCTGCCTTGGGAGGAGGGATGGGCTCTCCTTCAAACATGTTGCCAAAGCGCTTTTTATTACTTTTAGTCATTTTCAGGAGAAAAAGTGGGGTGCTGGAAAGGAATACTCTGTTGTGAGGGGAGCTGATTCAGGCGTCCCAGGGCAGCTCTGGTCCAAAGGGGAGGCCCAGTGCTGCCGCCTGGGTTGCGGGAAGCCAAAACCTCTGTGCAGCTTTATGGAGAGGGTCCTCGAGGACAGCCAAATCGTGTTCCTCCTCCCGTTGCCATGGGGATGGGAAATGCTCCTCTGCAGAGATGGCAGCACACCAGGGACCGGGGAGAAAGATCTCAGGCTGCTTCTCTTTCCCAGACACAGCACATGCTCCTCTAAAAGGGAATTAGAAGTTTGTTTTCTGCATATTCCTTAAACACTAGGTGAAAACATCCTGAGAGTTGTATGTTTCTCCTCCTGCATATCCATCCTGCTAATCGATAAATTCTACAGCTGGTGATGGGAGGATGATTTATGGCACAGCGCAGTATCAGGGTTACACTGCTTTCTTCATGTATTGATGCAATATATTATGGAGGCAATATCCTGCAGTGATACATTGATTCAAAACATGGTTGTAACCAGCAGCAGCAGCATTATGGAATAGCCCTGTCTACCTGTTTTTCTTTCTTTCTTCTGTCCGTCAGATGAAAATGTTGAGGGTAATGCCATTCTGGCATTGCCAGTCTCCTCAAAAATAAAAGATCCTCATTTTTTTGAGAGTCGTGCTTGGACCAGCTGCCCCCTTCAGCCAGTGCACTGAAGATGTTGGATTCTGTCCCCAGTGAGGGCAACCGAATGGTGTAGACAGGCTCTGGTCACCACCTGCTTCACAGAGGGATGGACCAGGTAGCATTTGCAGCCTGGTTAATGGGGGGCTTCCAAAGCCTTTGAAACAGAAGAGGCTGCCTGACCCATCCTGTTGTATCAGCAGGGTCTGTATTTACTTGCTCCTTCTTCTCCCCGTCAATGATGAGCAGTGTTTGTTTTCAAGTGGTTTTGCTTTGCCACATTCCCAGTGAGCTAAGCACATTGCAACCACTGGAGTATATCGAGCAATAAGACTACATTAAGAAAGCTTCCTAGGGAAGCCAGCGTACCACAGTGTTGAAATTAGACAACATATTGTACAACACACCCTCAGATATTCAGATGAACATTTTTCCTCGAGGTCCCGTAGGCACATCCAAGTTTGAGCAGCGAAGAGTACAAACAGCTGCAATCCTCAGGAGCCAGTGGGCACACTGCTGTCACCAGCTACTGAAGTGTAAGTCAGTGACTTTGGTGCACCTTGAGGAAAAAAGTCTGCTACCCAAACAAAATATGATTTCTCATCAGGGAGTAGAGCACTGGCTTGAAGGAGGAGCAGGATCTGACTGCAGAGTGACACAAGGAGATCTGCAGAGGGGAATTAACTGTTCAGGTATTTTTCTTTGAATGTTTTTTTGTCTGACTATCGGCACAGATGTGCTGGCATACTCTGATGTAGAGTATTGCCTGCTAAAAAATTCTAACAACTTCTTTTTTGGGAGAAAAGAGCAATGAGGTATATGCAATAACTGTTCCAAGCTTGTCATAAATCCAAAGAGCCATCAAATAACTAGACTACCCATACATCTAAGTCCTCAGTGTGCCTTTCAGATACAGTGATTGCTTTGGAGCAGATGGAATACTGAGAAGACATCCAAAGCTAACGGGAGCACCTGGCATCCTTTCTAGGGACAGCATAACCAAGCATCTTTGGACTATGTACTTAGAGCTCGTCAGGGAGCCTTACGGGATGCAGCTAATGGCATTAATGAATTCCCCTTCTCAAAAAGCACATCTTACAGAAGAAGAAGCCAAGAAAGAGGGTCTGTTAGAAGTCCTGTTTCCTGAGTAAGACACAAAGACAAAAATCAGACTGTGGTCTAGAAAAGGCCACATTCAGGCTGCTTACCCTGTGTGCCTGGCAAGTGCTGCAACTACTGTCACTCCCAGTTTCGAGGGGGCGATAAGAAGTTCATGTGGTTCTAGGCTGAAGGGTCTCTACACCAAAAAATAAGAAAGAGCCCACGTTCCCTTTTTTCCATAAACTGAAAGTGGATCAATGAACTGAATGCTGCTGTGGATGGGTGATAAAAGCTCCTTAGTAGCCTGGATTGCTAAGGAAACACAGAAAATAGAGCAAAGGAGATGAATTAGATGTTATTAAACACCTGAAATTTTCTTCAGTGTAAAGTGGTCTAGCATCCAGTTACCAAGCAGGCAACCACTTACAGTACTATTCATTTGTTGGAAATTTTCAGACTGCCTGAGAAATTCTGGTGCAGATGTCACTATCCGTGTCTGTTTCTGGCTATGTTGCTGTGCAATTAATCTAGAACTCTTTTTTTCTCATCTGAAGGATAAGGTAGCAATAAGTGAAGATAATCGTACGCTACTTACTTCTATGAGGACATTAGCATTTGCAAAATATTTCCTTGCTAGAGTCTCAAAATATAGTTTGATGTTAGTTATCATCTTCTCAAATGAGACAAAGCTTAACAGCAATAAACTGATTTGTAGCTGACATTTCATCTTATCACCTTAAAAGTAGTGACAGCATCTGCCACTAGATAGTGTATATCCTTTGCTGTATGTCTTGATAAAAGTTTCATGTTGATTAGTTACTTGGGCAACTGGCCAGTGGTCTCTGCTAATTGTAGAAGACAGAACATTTATTTTGTAACAGACTTTGAAAAAATCCCTCCAACTTAAATTAGAAGATGTTAAATGAGAGTAGGTCTGACTTGTGTTTTGAAAGAAGAGGAAGAAAAGAGGAAGCAGTACAGATGCTTCAACTTCAGAAGACGTGTATCTTCCAATATATTTTACTTTGGTTTCTTCAGATTTCCAAACTGGAGATCAGGGAAAGAATCTACCACTTTTCTAAATGCTTCCATTCCGGGGAACAGCCCTTAGTGGTAGAGCACGGAAAAGAAACATTGCTGCCAATATGTGTTGAAAACGATTTTTAACCAGACAAGAAATCATTGAAAGGTTTCTTTTTATGCAGAAAAACCACTGAAGGTACTGCTTGTCTTGCTGCATTTGTGTGAAGTAGGTTTTTGCTTGTACACTTTTGCTTGTTTTGAATTATAGCTCTCTGGAACTCTATGTACTATGAATTTTTTTTTCCACAATAAATCCTGCTTAAAATGGAGCAAACTTAGATCTTCAGCCGTTAGAATTAAAGATTCTTTGTTCACTGGAGACTTTTCCTGGAGTCTTTGCTCCCTTTGAGCAAAAACTCGAAGATCAGACTCTAAATAGTGGAGCTACCTAGTTAAGCATTGATACAGAGAAATCTGCCAACATCCTTCACTAAGTGGTGTGCCGGAGTGTGGTGGTGAAGAGCAGTATCCTCTGCCTGGAAGGCAGAAGGCTGCTTACCAAGGAGGATTTTTGCCTTTGCTATGGCTGTTTCCACCAAGATAATCAGCTAAGAGAGGCCATAAGGCAACCCTGATTATGTCTCAGTCATTGACAGCCATAACAGCTTGTACATACTATTAAGCAGTTTGTCACACATCACAGTATGCACTGAAAATATTGTGATAGATGCAGCTACTACTGTATATGGAGCTGTCAGAAAATGGGAGATGCAGGGATTGTGCCTTCAAAAATACAGAAGTTCCCAGGCCTATTTCATCTAGCATGTTACTTTTCAGTGGAGAAGCAGCGTAATTCCTATGAAATTGTTCAGTATTCTTCCCCTCACTTTGCTTTTCCCTTACCTTAAGAAGGAAAGAGTAATCTAGCTCAACAAATTCACCTCAGTTGTAAGAGAAAAAGGTCACTTGTACACAAGTGGTCTCCAGAAAGTCAGGGTTTCAGTAATGAACAAAGAGTGAGGAGCAGGACTATGTAAAAGAAAGCTTGTTGAGGGGTGGGTTGTTGCAGAAGAGGAGTGCTGAGCTGTGGACGACAAGAAATGACCCAGATTCACAACAGAAGTCCTCAGTTGGACATCAAAGGATGACATAGTCTATCCCCATCCCAAGGCAGGATCAAGTACGTGTACATTGTTTCTGATGAGTATTCATCTAACCTACAAAAATGGAAATTCCACTGTCTCCTCAGGCAACCTCTTCCACTCCTTTGCTGTCAATACCATTAGACAGCTTTTTAGCAAATTTAACTTGTATTTTTCCCACTGCTAATAAAGCCTCTTACTTCTTATCCTATCCATCACATGTATAGACAGAATATTGTCCTGTTTGCTCAGTCCTTTAAATATACTTAGACCGCTCCTCTGACTCTTCTCGTCTGCAGGCTAAATGACCCTGCTTCTTTCAATTCTTCCTGCCAGAGTTGTTCTCTTGACCTATGATTATTTTGTAACTCCTTTCTAGACTCTTCCCATTTGATCTGTGTTATTCTTTAAGAATGGCTATGGCAACTGGATACCTTACCGTTAAAGTATTTCCCGACAGAAAGTAGAGCAAATAGACATCAACTGTTCAAAGCCACGGAGCAGCAAGGGCAGCTGCTCCTCAAGGGAAGGGGAGGCAGGAGCTGGGCCATGGCCTCAGGCACAAGCAGGGGGAGCAGACCAGGTCTGGCAACACTAATAAGGGTCAGGTCGCCAAACAAGTCACGGTGATGAGGCAGGTCCGAGGTCAAATTGGGAAGTTAAGCCCGCAGGTCAGGATCGTCAAAGAACATCGCAAGGCACAGGCATGGCTGCAACAGAGCTTACTGCAATATGCAATATGTCTACTGATTATGCTTTTCCTGTTATCTTTTTGTAGAAGGTGTTGGTTATCACCAGAATAGGACGGTAGAAGACTTATTCATGCAAAAAAGTCCTTTGTTCCAAGGACTGCTTTTTAGAGAGCACCACTGGAGAAAGAAGTGTTCTCATTTAACCTCAGAATATGAAAACTGTTTGACTTAAACTGAAAATCTTCAAGTCCATTTCTCAAATGCAATGATTATACATATGACTCCATGCAATCACTCAGGAGCTCACCTCCTCCCCTCAGCTTCCCTCCAGAACAAAATGCCCATAAATGACTAATATGACATGGAAAGCACATTAAACAGGAGTCAAACTTTGGAGATTATTATTTAGAAAACACAAATCCATTTAGCCAAATGGACTGATGTTCCTGTTGGACTAGCCAAGTGAATACGATTTTGTATCTGACAGGCTTCCTCAGAGCTGCAATTTTAAAGTTTGTGAGCATCAACCTTGGAAAGGCACGCACCCTGATTATGCTTCTTCATATTTTTCTTCCAGACAGTCCTGCCACTCCTAGACTGTCCTGCCCTGCTAAATGTTTACAGCAATGTGGGATGTGTACAGTTAACACAGTGATTACTTTCCATTTTAGCAAATAGACAGACCAGTCCTTACAGCTGTGGCTTGAGGCCTCAGGTATCTCATTCCTTCTCAGTGATTACTCATTTACTTTCCTTTGTGAGTTCTTCCTCCTAGGAAGCACTCCCTGCTGTGTCCTCAAGCAGCACATTCATTCGTATGATGTCAAATTTATGTGGCATAAAATCAACTGGTGATCTTCAGAAGCCACTAAACCAACTGAGCCTTTACCAGCAGGCTAATGCCTTTGCACCTGAATTTGGCAGGAGCATCAATATGCCCATCTACCACCTTGTATCATGAAGACACTCTCAAACTTTCTACAAATACCTCATTCTTTAATTCAGAGGTAAGTTGTTCTCGTCCTAAAATTATCCTACATAAACTGCCCTAGAAAAAACTTCAATGATTCACTGTTGTGCTCTGAACTGCAGTTATCCAGCTACTTGAAGACATAGTTGATAACGATTGGTCCCCAAAAATGTTAGTGTTGAATTTATTGGTGCGACTATCAACTGAAAGTCTCTAAACCAAATAATTTTGTCTTGTCATTCTTTGTGTCTCTAAGTTAACAAAGATGCTGAAAAATAGTATAGCATTCAGAGGTAAGTTACAAGACTG
This sequence comes from Fregata magnificens, assembly GCA_013389945.1. Taxonomy (NCBI): domain Eukaryota; kingdom Metazoa; phylum Chordata; class Aves; order Suliformes; family Fregatidae; genus Fregata; species Fregata magnificens. The sequence continues at coordinate 24,734 of WAAD01015308.1, read as the reverse complement.
AATCTAAATATGGACAAATGATGTTCAGGGAGACACTAAAAAGAACTCCATGAGGCAACTTAATCACCTCCTGTAAATATCTGTGTTGGAACATAATACACTAATTGTCCTGGTTTCGGCTGGGATAGTTAATTCTCTTCCTAGTAGCTGGTATAGTGCTGCGTTTTGGATTTAGTATGAGAATAATATTGGTAACACACAGGGATGTTTTAGCTGTTGCTAAGTAGTGCTTACACTAGTCAAGGACATTTCAGCTTCTCATGCTCTACCAGCTGAGAAGGCTGGAGATGCACAAGAAGCTGGAAGGGGACACAGCCAGGACAGCTGACCCAAACTGGCCAAAGGGATATTCCATACCATATGATATCATGCTCAGTATATAAACTAGGCGAAAGCTGGCCGGGGGGCTGCTGCTTGGGGACTGGCTGGGCATTGGTCGGCAGGTGGTAAGCAATTGCATTGTGCATCACTTGCTTTATATATTCTATCGTTATTATTATTATCCCTTCCTTTTCTGTCCTATTAAGCGGTCTTTATCTCAACCCACAAATCTTACTTCTTTTTTTCGCCCCAATTCTCTCCCCCATCCCACTGTGGGGGGGAGCGAGTTAATGGCTGTGTGGTGTTTAGCTGCCTGCTGTGTTAAACCACAACGCTAATGGAAAAGACATACCGAGAAACAAAGACATGTTGCAGCTAATGGCATTCAAATGTATGTGATTAGAAAGGCAGGGTACAATTACCATAAAACAATTTGGAATATAGATATATTTTCAGTCTTTTGGAGGTACTTTCTAGTTCCAGCACGGATTCCCAGGCTCTGCGTGGGACCTATGAGATTCTGTTGGCAGAGCAATGAAGGACATCAGGTTTGGTGTCCTGTAACTGTCCTCTTCCACGGTCCCATTTTAATCCATTGGTCTTCATTTTTTCCTGGCCTTAGTCAGTTGGTACAACTGTAAGCAGTGAAAATAACTAAATTTTCAAGTCTGGAGTAGTAACGCTTTTGGATATTCATTCTTGCAGAGAATATCGTTCTATCAGCGTCCATTTCACTCCAAGATTTATGAGATTTAACAGGGAAGATGATTTATAAGGAGAGCTATTCCCACAGTGAAACCAATTTGTCCTAAATGCTTACCAGAGTCAGGAATGATTATGAAAAACAGCAGAAGATGATGTGTTTTAGACTTCTTCTAAGTCATAAGCAGAAGATAGGCAGGTGGTGTGTGACTGCCAGAGGAAACATGGATGTGCATGTAAGCCGTTGCACCGTAGCTAACAAGAATATAGGATAGGAGTAAAATAGCCCTGCAGACACCAAGGTGAGAGAAGAAGGAGGGGAGGATGTGCTCCAGGCACTGGCGCAGAGAATCCCCTGCAGCCCCTGGAGAGGTCACGGTGGAGCAGGCTGTCCCGCTGCAGCCCATGGAGGACCACACTGGATCAGATATCCACACTCCAGCCCGTGGAGGACCCCATGCTGCAGCAGGTGGATGTGCCCTTTATCTTGACCTGTCCTGCTGAAGAGGGGGATTGAGAGAGCGGCCGGGTGGGCGTTCAGCAGTCGGCCAAGGTTGACCCAACACATTTAGCTAGCACTTTCAAGTTCTACCTATGGATACCTTTTACTGTAGGGCTTTGCAACATATGTAATTTCCACAGGTGTAGTCAAAATAATTGCAATTACCAATTCTTTCCATACCTTTACACGTTCCTGTTAGTTCAGTGTGTTAAGCCAAACCACAGCAAAGAGACCTTTAGGAAAAAGCTCAGTAGGGTCAATTTGTCCTTGCAGTATATCTCTAAATTTTAGCCAACTTCCCAATTCCCTCGCATTGTGCTACATGGTAGCTGTGTTTAATTATGGACATTAATACATTTCTCAGTGTGAAACGTACTTGCGACTTTTATCTTAGACACTAATAAGTTGAGTTTGATAGCAGGAAAAAGAAAAACCCCAAACACTGACATCGTTAAGGTTAATAACCCAATAGTTTACCAAAGAAGCTCCATACCCTAATTTGAATTGATTATCTAAATAGTTTCACTACAGGATGCTAACTAAATCAAGCCCATTGTTTCACCGTGACCCAGAGAAATGGCTTTGCTGTTCTATTTATGAAGGTAAAATGTCTGTGCACTTTGAAACTTGCTTGTGACTCCTATGACTTTGTTAGGTAAATTATAAATGGACAAAGTATTTAATATAAAGGTAGATACAGAGAGAAAGAGTCCAAGAATATCAATGAATCTTTACAATTAAGAGGAACAGAGCTCCCAGTTAGCTAATTCCCTCAAATGAATTCAACTTAGACTTAAGTATACCCTCCTCTTATTGAAAAATTCTTGTAACCCTGAATTTGGTGTAAAATTAATTTTGCAGTGGCATGGGAAAACAGGTAAATATAAGGATTGTTGAAATATTAAGATCTTTTTACTGAAAAGTTAAAATAAATATTTCAAATGTCTTTATGGGTTTTTGTTTGGTTGGGTTTTTTTGGGGGTTTTTTTTGTTTTGGGTTTGGGTTTGGGTTTGGGTTTTTTTTAATTGAAATGCATGCAGACATCTCCCACACACTGTTTGGTAAAGTCTGTCACAGGGGGAGGATAAAACTGCTGTCAGGGCAGAGTGCCTGTTTGGCACTCAGAGTGCAACCCTGAGCCCAGGATAAGGCAGTAGGGAAGGGGGGCCACCTGAAAGCCTGGAAGAAGAGGTGAGGCTCACGGTGCAAGGGGCTTCCCGGCAATAATGTCTGGATCCACCAGCATTTATATGCTTCTGAGTTAGCACATGGGGGGAAATTACCTGCCTGTAGGGATCAGACAAAAAGTAAATTTATATGGGGGAGAAGTCAGGTGGTGAGACAGGTTTTGGGGAAGATAGAGAGGGCAAAAGAAGATGCAAATTACATGGGCTGAGCCGTAGACCCACAGCAATCTCTAACTGTTCTTCACATGAATAAACCACTCCTTTCACTGAGTATTTTTTGTAAAAGCTGGGCAAGTCCTGCACAAGGGGAGAAGCTAGTGGGAGGAAGGTGAGCAGAGAAGGGGAGGCAGCGACGGCAGGCCAGACATGGTCATGTCCAGTGTGCTGCTGGGGTGGTGCTGGAGATGATGCAAGGAAACGTCCTTCTGTTTTCTTGTTACAGTGCCTTGTCCTTTCCTCAGAAACCCATTCTCAGGTGGTTTATACAGATCTTAAATACCAGCTGGAGCCTCAATGTCTCTGAAAGTGCAGTCACATGCGTTAAAATTCAGTGGCTGAAGTTACGGTCAGAAAAATACCAGTGCTTAAGTTCACCAGCTCTGAAATAAGCAGTATTGTAGCCTCCTTAAAACCATCCTTGTAAAAAATAGGTCTTAATTATGCTCTGCTCACTGGATTTTATGACAAATTCCTCCGATAGTCCTTGCACTTTTTTAGACTGCAACAGCTTCACTCTGTTTACAGAATCACAGAATCACAGGATGGTAGGGGTTGGAAGGGACCTCTGGAGATCATCTTGTCCAACCCCCCTGCTTGAGCAGGTACACCTAGAGCAGGGTGCACAGGACTGCATCCAGGCGGGTTTTGAATATTTCCAGAGAAGGAGACTCCACAACCTTTCTGGGCAGCCTGTTCCAGTGCTCTGTCACCCTCACAGTAAAGAAGTTTTCTCTCATGTTCAGCTGGAACTTCCTGTGTTCCAATTTGTGCCCATTGCCCCTTGTCCTGTCGTTGGGCACCACTGAGAAGAGTCTGGCCCCATCTTCTTGACACCCACCCTTCAGATATTTGTAAGCATTGATAAGATCCTGCTGGGAGGGCATGTGAAAACCAAAGGCACTTAATGAAGGGTCTCTAGCAACGTCAGAACAACAGAGTTTTTGTCTGGTTTAGATCATATTACATAATCTTCTTTATCTCATTTCCATTTGCATGAGGGATACACCAGCCTGAAGAGTGACCTACTTTCCCTGCAATATTTGTCTTGCTTTTAATTGTAGCAATTATAGTGCCCTGATCACTGGCATAGTCCCCAGAATGTTGACTTTTTTTCTTAATGTTATTGTTATATAGATTACACAGACTCTTTGCCAGCATGTTGCCCCCTAATTATTCAGCTGAAGATGTTGCCTGTGCCACAGACACGCAGGAGAGCTTTGCGTGGGGGATCTTTGTAGATTTCTCAGGAGGCTGCTGTGCAGCAATCATTATGAATAGACTCCTTCAGGGGACAGGTAGGGCTGTATGTTGTTCCTAAACACCCTCTTCTTTCTTATATGTTCTTCCCTCACTTTCAGTGCAACCTTTTTAGCAAAGCATATAACACAGATAGAGCAGCCTGGAAACCATCAAATGGTTGGCACATCTCTCAGCCTATGTATCACAGAACAATTTTTTACTGTTTTTAGACAGATGCATTAGGAATTTTTTTTCTTTACAAAGTTATTTTATGTCTTTTTATTAACTAGTTTATTAACTTTTTTCTGTCTTTATTAACTCATTTAACCTGAGAACTAACCTACGCTAATTATATTATTATTCAACAACAGAACACTTTGTATGTGGTTCAAGAGATTAGGAGGGTGAACCAAGCCAAGCATGGTAAAGCATGGTATGTAACACCAGAGAAGAAAGGAATAATGCTCTTCTGCTTCATAAATTGACCCAACGTTTCCTGGTTTCAGAGTAATGAATATTTGGGTTTAGAAAAACAGATAGTAGTAAAGATTACTTTTGCCAAAAACATACTAAAGAGGGAAATATTCTCACATCACAAATATCATAGGAGTGATTGCATGGCTTGACTAATGGGAAACTGTTTCAAGAACTTCCCTCTGGTAGAAAATGCTGTTGTTACTGCATCAGAGCCCTCCTCCTTCTCCAGTTTCAATCCTTGCACCTGCTCCATCCTGATTCCTTATTAAAGAATCTCAATTAAACAATGAACCAGAGGCTATTTGCTGAGAGTTGGATGAGATCTACGTTGTGTCCTGGTCTGGACAATCAGAAAGCCGCTGGCAAGCCCAGACAGGGCAGGCACAGCTAGTCACAGTCTGATTTTACAGGGGCCTTTTCTTTCATCCTTCTCTGAAGGAGACTCTACATACGTGTGTGAAAATCCTTGGTCTCCTACTTCAACAATATTGCTGGGTGAGAAACAGTTAACTGAGAATGTTTTAATATTCCCAAATGTAATTGAAAGATGTGGTAAATATATTATTGGAGCCAGATCACAATCGCTGGTACCTCTACACTGTCTCATAATTTAGTTCACTCGTAATTGCTCATGCTGCAGAAATGTTAATTTGCTTATGGGAACTCTCTTTTGGAATGAGTTGATGTGTTCCCATTAATAAAAAAAAATGAAAACAAAAACCTGGGTTTGCTTCTGAGGGAATTCCAGCCCAGGGACTACTCCCAGTGGGCAGCATGGAAGAGTCAGTCCCAGGCTTGCCTCCCTCTGCCCAAACTACCTCAACGCTATCATGGCAATTTTTGTACCTCCAAATACCTACCTGCCCTCACACCATGTCCCAGGACATACATCGCATACCCAGTATTTCATACTATAAAAATATCATCCTGGTGCGCTGAAACACAGCCCATGTCATTTCAGAAATTTGCATTTGCAATAAACTGCATGCAAAAAAATACCTGTGCCTGATGGCTAAAAGGATACCCCATGCAGCTCGGGAGCCACCCTGGGCTATGTCCTTTACAACTTGGACCCAGCTGCTCTTCTCTGGAGGGGACTCCAAGGCACTCTTCTCTAAGTCACTCTACACCCCTTGGCCAGGAGCTGAAAATCATTTCTGAGAGCAAACAAATTTTGTAGTGTAGGTGAAGCCAATAAGGAGTCCCAACTCTAATCCTGCCCCTATGCCAGCTCTAATTCTTAGGCGAGATGAGCAGGCCCTGTTAGTATAATGCTATTCTTGTTCTGGCAGCCCCTGGGACAGATCTCAGGTGCATCAAAATATCTTGCTTGGGGAAGGTGGGTGGCCTAAAACTGCCAGGTCACATAGACCTTGGTACCTCCCGAGAAAACCCTTCAGGTCCTTCCTTAAGGAATGTCCGTGGCCACTCTCATCCCTTGCCCACCACTGTCCAGGCTTTCACAGGGAGATGAAGGCGCAGTTGTGGTTAGTACGAGCTGTCCCACCAAACCATCTGGGTTTACGACTTGCCAGACTTCTGCCCCCTCTCCCTTCCTTTGATCTTAATTTGCTTTTATTGCTATAAATGCATGCACATTTCTCTACGTGTACATGCCATGCGACATGTTTCCACTCATCACTGCACTGGCACAGCCAGTCCCTTGGTTTTTAAGTAGCGATGTTATATAATAAACATTCAAATCCCATGAACATGGCAGGAGATTCCTGACAGTTGTAATTATATTCCACAAGGCATGAAGTTCTCATTGTGCTCTGCTTGTAATTTTTTTCTTTTTTTTTAAGCTGGAAAGGCAATTCTTTTGGTTGATTTCCTCCATTTAAAAGCTGAGGAAGTGTATTCCTTTGGGGTGCTGTGAAAGGTTGACCACCTATGCAGACATAAACAGGGTGTGGGGATTAACAGGGGATTGAGAGGACATGGCTTTCCGTAAATATCGTGGAGGAAACACCAATTTTAAATAATGCTTTTCTTCACAAGGTGCTTAAGTAGCATCACAACACAGACTTACAAAATGGGATAAATTCTGTTTCTATCACAGCTTTCTTGCCAGAAGGGAAAACACAACCCTTACAGATACAGACCCCACTGTTACCTCTACGCATTAACTAACTGTAAAAATGCAAGGAAGGTAATCAGCACAGCAGAGGCTTTTCCCAGTGTTAAATGTTAAAATGTATCAGAAATCTAAATTATTAAATCTCCATCTATACACACAGCTTTGGTCTGGCTTAAGTAGTGTGTGTGTGTGTATCATCTTTCAATTTAATCGTCATTTCCCTTTCCCTATTTAACCTGTTTATGAGTTATTTAAGCACCACTGAAGTAAATAACTCTCAAGACAGTGCAAATGTCTTGTTTCTGTTTCATTAATCCAGTCTAAATTTAGCCCATATTTGAAATACTACACTGCTCTTTTTGCACAAGCCTTACGTATTTGAGTGAGATAGGCCAATCTCTCCTTTATTTATGGATATGATTTCATTTGCTACTAAAATAAAGTTATTTTAGACAAGCACTGGTAGCCAGGCGTACTTGACAAAGCTATTTAAGATGGGGACATTTCAAAGAGATAGGAAAATCTGAGCTATGGCTCTGACCTTTTAGTTCCAGGAACACTCTTTGATGGAATATCTTGTTATTTCTACCCCTTGATGGGGAACTTCACCGCTGCCAGAGTCCCTGCTCCTCATCTGCTTTACCCTTGTGGGCTCACCTGGGCTTGACAGATCTAAATTCTTATCATGGGAAGCCAAAGCAATCTCTTTCAAAAGAGTGCAGTATTTATTCAATGGCAGAGGAAGGGTGTTCAACAGTGTTGCTTTTGTATTTCTTTGCAATTTGGGGAGTTCTGCTCCGTTCAAATACAAATTCCCTAACCCCAGCTAGGAAGATGTAGGAAACCCCTGGAGCCATACATCAGCATCTCTCTGCCTCTGACTGCTGCTGCCCACACACTGGTCTTTTTTCACTAGACCAGAAAAACCGATAGATTAGTGACCCTCTGACTCCAGGCATTGGCCTAGAGAGAAAAGAAAACTTTGTTAGACTTGGCTGGGCTAGCTGACCAGCTCCCATTTAATGGCTATATTGTGAACAATAATTGAGAACATTCTCCCTGGATGCACTTCATCTCGGTTATTATTTTACTTCTTTTTTTTCCCCCTCTTTCAAACTCTAAGAGCCTCCTTTTATTTCACTTTATGCTTTATACTTTTATAAAAGTAATAAGTTGCTCTCAGTCAGCACAAGAGTTCTGGAAGAAGTAGGGGGGGTGGGGGGAAGAGAAAGGGATGAGAACTGGAAGAGTTCTGAGCACAGCCTGGGAACACTGGGCAGCTCTAGCTCAGCATGCAATCAGAAAATACAGCCCTTGATTGACAGGACACCCAAAACCCAGAGAACAGTGTAGAACCTGAAGCAGCTTTCAGAGAAAAAATGGTATCTACTGAAAACCTTTGGAGAGAGCCAGCCCTAAGAATTGCTCTCCACACATCTGCCTAACCTAATTTTGACAAGAGAGCAGTCCAAGACAATTCAAAGAGGCTTGTCACATCTCGTTCCTTCCTCACTTCGTCTGAAGTTTTAATGGATTCTCCAAAAGGAATGAAACTATGGGAAAGGAGACAGGGAAGGTTATTTCCAAATTGATGAGATAGCATGTCCTAGTCTGCATATTTCTTAGCTCTGGCCTGGCTTGTGGCTGTGCTACAACAAATGCTCTGCAGGCTATTTGACACCCATGGGCTCTGTTAGATCCATGTTGAAAACCATCCTCAAGTGTGCTTTCCAACCTGAATCAAAGAAGAACTTTCTCTGCATCAGGTTTCCATTTCAATGGAGCAGTAACTTCCATTTGGCGTTTAATGATCCTGCTACTCTTGCTGCACGGCGGAGCTGGAGGAGAGAGAGGTTAAGAGGTCTGTCAGGGATGGCTGTGACTTGAGTCAAGCCTCTCGGGTTCCAGTGTTTTTTAAGAGAGCAAAGCATATATCCAAACAGGATGTTTCCAAGCTGCCTCCCCACTGTGTGCAATGATTTCTTCCAGTCAGTAGCTGCTGGCATAAGACTGCTAAATGGTACCCAATTTCTATAAGCCCACTTTTTCTAAAGCATCAGTGTTGGCAGGCAGTTTGAAGAACTATGGATAATATGTAGCTAAAAAGAACCTATAATGGTATGGGTTATTACAAGTTTAAGGTGGATACATTACTCATTAGTGACATTTCTGAGACCAGTAGCTGGAAAACTTTTACAGCCCTTCACATCATCATATAATGTCTGTCCCCACAGGTTTTTAAAACAGGCATTAAAAGACAGTGAGGCCAGAATTTTTGTCATTCTTTTCTCTCGTTCATTTCTTAAATATTTTGGAGCCCTTACTAATACCAGGCAAGGGATGGTCACCACTTTAGTATGAAGTTACTTCTGAAAATGATGAATGCAATGGGAAATAAAGATGTTCCTCATGCTTTTGAGGGGAACACACACTGTAACATAAGTAAATCTTGACTAAAAAGAAGAGCTTCTCTCTTTCTGGACAGAGTTTGACATAAATCATGGAAAATACCTTTGTATGTCTGGCTTTCTTCTCCCCATTCAAATTAATGGTAAGTTTATTGACATTGGTCAACTTTTACATTCTTCATACCTCCCCATCACCTCTCATAGTAAATAAGGGTCAATATAACTGCTCAGGGAAAATGTTAACTATTTAAAAGCTTTGCAGTGCAGATATTGTGAAGGGAGGGGACTCCTCTCTAGCAGAGTGGTAAATATTAAGATTAGATTAGGAAGGCAGACTGATAGCCCTTCAGTTCACACCTCCTGCAGCCCACAACACTTTATCCAATTTGCTCTTATCATCAACTCTGTTTATAAATGAAGAAGCCACATACCTCAATATTTATAGGTCAGAGCTGCAGGTCTATTTAGTGACATTATGAATACTGTAAATCAAGTCATATCATAAACTACGAAGGAGACCAACAGTATAACAGTAAAAACAGAGGGAATTTATTGCCAGATAGCAAAAAAATCTTTAGATTAGCTTTTTCTCTCACCTAAAATGGATGTGTCGAGAGGACAGAAGAAGTACGATTAACATCCTCAGATGAAGCAGAGCCTTCTGTGGGCAGCCAGGAGTGATGAGGTGAACCATTGGTGCAATTCATTTCGACCATTTTTTTCCTGTCTATCTGGTAAACCTGCCCTGGAAATAAACAGTGCAATGCCATCCATTTTTGCTAGAGGACATAGAAGGAAAACACAGCCAAAATACCAGAGCGCCAAGCACTCATGAGCTGCAGTGTAGCCCTTTTGCAACAGTTTCTTGCAAGTCCCTTAGCAGCTGACTACGAGCTCCTGTTTTAGGCCATTCAGTTTTGCTCCAGCACTTGCCAAGTTCACCCATCAGCTGCAGCAAAAGGGATAGCGTAATATTGGTCTTACCCTGACTCTGGACTGTGTGTACCCGCACACTCTGAGCTGCAGAATCACTGACAGTAACATGAACTACTGGATTTGAAGGAAAACGTAACAAGCCAAAATGATCTGATTGACGCCTCCCTTTCCAGATAGGAGTTTGTGAAGAAAGGACACCAGCTAACTTGAGGCATGTCCTGAAAACTCCTTTTCAAAGCCCCTTAGGAGGAAACAACTCCCTGCAACAACACGGATGGTGCCTGAAGGAGGAAGAATAGCATTTGCTGTAGATTTTTCACTTGCAACAGCCTTTGTCAAGTTGACAAACATGTGTAAGGCATGCACCTGGCCCAGGTGTTTTTGTCTGAGGTAAAATGCTACAGTAATCACCTTGATTATAATTTGCGCTGCCTGGATCTCTGGGCCACTTTTATTGGCAGGCGTCCTTTGAATTCAGTATTGCTCTTAACCTTGATTTTGTGTTTGGCTTCCTGTGTCAGCATTCCCTGCTGGAACAGGCATGAAATGTTAGCAGGAATAGCTATATGATACTTTATCCCAGACATAGCATCATCCCTAAAACTTCCTATCACTTCATGAGCCTTCACGGGTAGCCATGTAGTAGCATACCTGTGTCTTGCTGACAACGGTACAAAAGTGAGTGCCTTGGAAATCCTATTGTTGTTTTTGTAGCAGCTATATTGTAAGTTTTTAGAACTGAGCCTGCTTCTATTTTTTTGTATTCCCTTTATAGAATGGGATTTAATTGTCATGGGCAAGGTAGTGCTTGTATCACCCTAGAGAATAATAGTTGTTGTAGTTAGAAACATACCATGCCTGTAAAGGATAAAAATTGAAACTTTGCTTCTGCATTATTTGTCCAAAAGTGATTCATGGCCATGGTTAGTTTTAGAACATGTTGAGGTCTGGGGGCAACTAAACATCAGATTTGTTTATTGAATGGCAAAGCCAAGCTGAAGGATGTCATCCTGGTTGGTCACAGTGGAATCATGACACATTGTGGTTTTCAAAAGGAAAGTGAAAGTTGGTGAAGTTTAGCTAAATGTGTGCAAGTAGGGTATATTCTGTCTTCGTTTAAATAAGCAATGTATTGAGCACTGAATATGAGGTACTGAGTAGCCTTTAAGGAAGGGAGCCTTTTGTTTCCAAAGTGGAGCATGAATTTCATAGCTAATTACATGTTATTTACATAAAGATCCCTTAAATTTAAATTCATGTCTGGCTAAAAGTAGAAATTGTTTATGTTTGTGAAATACAACTTTGCAATAAGAGTTGCTGGGTGGTTATAGCAGAAATTTAATTCGGGTACTTAGCTAGCACATTTGAAAGATCCTTGAACTTTCTTGCAGGCCATGTCAGCATTGAGCCAAAAAACGTATCAGAAGCAATTGAAAAGTTTCATTCTTTATTCTTAGTATATTCTTGCATTCCTTGGGCACAGAGCTGTATTATGAACACATTGGGCTTTGAGTATCTATGTAACTGAACATAAACTTGAAGGTGCAAACAAAGGGGAAAATTAAAGTTTTAGGGTGACACAAGGCAAAACTAAAGAACATTAAGCAAAAGAAGAGGCAAGACAAATCAAAATTTTCAACAGTGAGTCCTCCTAAACCACAGAATTTTCTCCCAAGTGAACCTGGGAGGACAACACACTGCTGAAGGCATCCAAAGCTAGGCTGGACCTGTGTGTCAATGCCATAGTATCTCAAAGGTACCTGAGTAAGCAGTCAAGATACTTCTTTTCTTTGCACACTCTTAGTTTACAAAGAAGGAATTGTCTGAATATTGGACATCTGAAATCAAAACTGGAAGATATTTCTGGCAGGAACTGAAAGCTATTATGTGCTGATTAACAGCAGTTGATACTGGGACTGACAGTGTTGATGATCTCCATAAACAATCTGGGCACTGGGAAGGAATGGACACTCACTGAGTTAGCAGATGACACTGTGCTGGGGGCAGATTTTGATGTGCTGGTGGGTAGAGTTGCCATTCACAAGAACCTCAACAGAATGTACGAATGGGTTGAAAGAAGCTATGAAATTCAACAAATTAAAATACAAAATCCTGAACCTGGGACAGGAAAATCCCATGCAACAGTGCAGGCAGGGGGTGAGAGACTCTGCCCAAAAGCAGCTCTGCCCAAAAAGACCCAGGGGAACCTGATATACAGCAGGCTGAACATGAGTCAGCATCATGATGAAGAAGACTACCACAGACTGGGCTGTATTAGCAAGAACATAGCCAACAAGTCAAGGCAAGTGTTTATTCCCTTCTACTTGGCATTTGTCAGGGTGTGGGGGCGATACTGTGTCCAGTTTTTGGCTTCCCCACGCAGGAAGGACATCAATAAGCAGAAGAGAGTGTGTGGAGGGCCACTCCGATGGCTGGGGAGCACATGATGAGTGGGAAAAGACTGAGGGGCTGGGCTTGTTCAGCCTGGCAGAGGAGTCCAATTTCCTTCACTATGTAAAGGGAGCTTGTAGGAAAAGAGAGAGGGATGCTTTCCAAAGGTGCAAGGACAAGAGGTGGTGGTCACAAGCTGTGGTAAGGGAAAGTTCACTCGGATACAGGGGAAAAAATTCTTCACATGAGTGTGGTTCAGCACCGCACAAAGTTGTCTCAGGATGTCGTGGAACAGCTTGGAGACTTTCAGCACCTGGTGGGAGAAGTCCCTGAGCCACCTCACCTAACTTTGAAGCCAGTCAAGAGAAGAAATTAGAAATATGTACCAAATAATGACAGTCTAAGGAAGATGGATAAGGAACTTTTATCCCCTAGGCCTCATAACAAAAACAAGGACTGTCAATGAAATAAAAGATGGTAAACTTAAAACTGAGGAAAGCAGAGTTTTTTCCTGCATTATGAATTATTAGATAAAACACTAAAGTTACAGTTTTAAAAGATTGATACAGGTGTCTGGAGAGTTACAGGGAAAAGTAGAACAAGAAGAGCTTTATTAGGTAACAGTGCCAGAAAAGGGAGATTTGAAGAGAGATAAAACTCCACATTTTGGTTTTAAAGATGTTCTAACAGTTTGCAACTTGCGTGACGTCTATATCAGGGCAAGTTAGTCCACAGTTTTTTGCTGGAGGGTGTTTTCAGCAGTCCCAGACAGGAATTTATGTTTTAGAAAATCCAAAGCAATCCCTTCCAAAGCAGTGGAAAAATTCACACAAGTTTTTATAAAACGGGATCAAGGTTTTCCTGTAGAAAGAGATGCTATTCACATCTATGGAATGTATAAAAACCTAAAAGTATTAACAAAGGCATCATCAAGTAACAATCAAAGAAATTTTCTTTTCTTACTTGCTAACAGCCATGCTCAGAAATTTTCCTTTTTCCATTAAGTAATTGATTAATATGAAAGGACTGAAACCTCTGTTTCTCTTAAGGCCATGCTGAGACCATAAACCTAGGAAATATGAACACAGGTGTTGCCCAAACTACATCTAAATGTCCTGTACTACTTGCAAATATGGCCAGCAGTGACGTTTGAGTCTATGTCAGCATGAGCTTTGCCTTTCCCCAAATGAACTGAGTACCTCCTCCTCTAAGAATCGCTTCTGCTGACTCCACCAGAGCTCTGGGGCCTGGGAGTGCTTCCTGGTCCTGGATGGGGTTTCCTGACCCCAGGACATGTGCATAAGATCTGGGTCCTCAAAGCTCTCCAGATTTTTTGAGCTTGAGTTTTCATGAGGTGGAGCCCAGGGTGTGGGGGCAAGGAAGGGCAGGGGCATGCTCCTGTTGGTCCCCCAGTTTGCAGGGCTCCCCAAGACCACCAGCAAGGGAGCATGCCCTGGAGCACATTTGCCTCAGAGGTAAGAGCAACCACTGTGAATTATTCCTTCCTCCAATATAAAAATAGTGCAATTATTACTCAGCTTAGCAGAGAATTTAAACACAGCAAATTTACGTATGCATTTACATCTGAAGAGAGCACGAGAGGAATTTAAATGTAGACTAGGGCCATTCAGACAATTCACGTACCATTGCATATGTGGACATTTCTTCATTTTTTTACGTGCAAAGAACTGTATGAAAGAAGTAGCAAAACAGAAGCCATTAACAAGTAATTTGATTAAAAATTACAGGCTATTAAAAGCTGACAGGTCAAAGTGCTAAATTCAGGGTATATCTGAACAAGAAGGCAGAGAGTTTTGTTCTACTGATTTGCCACTACTAAAAAGGCAAACTAGAAAAATGAAATCAGGTAGGCGTTAGACCTGCAGCATTGATGCTCGTAATTGGCCTCATGATGAAACACCACAAAATCATATTGAATTTCATGACACTTTCAAAAATTCTATCATCATCTATTTATTTGCCTCAGTTAAAGGCCTCAGCAGAACAGTCCTGGCCTGCTTAGCCCACTTCTACTGCAGATTATAGAAAAAACAAATTTATAAGGAGCAGTAAATATCCAAATTGATATAAAAACTATGAAATTTAAAACTTGCTAAAATACTGCAATAAACTCCTTGCAGGATTTCTTATGCTTCTTGTTGCATCAGCTCTCTGAAATGATGTCTGAAATAGTTAAATTAAAAATGATAGAATTCGAAACACCTCAAGACTCACATTGCTATTCAAACCTTTTGCTCTGAAGTTTGGACATATTGCACTCGTTTAATAAGCTATCTAACAGCAATTTCCACACTTTAGGAAAGAGGGCACTTCACAAGAAACAGGCAAGAAGTTTGCATATGCACTTATGAAGTATTGCAAACATGTCTGGAAATTAATCTATGCACTCTCCCATCTCCCCTACAAAAAAGATGTCTGTTCAGTCATACTACAGCCTTGAAGCCACTTCCTTTAGGTTTGCCACATACTTCACTTCACCTGAATGAATACATCATAACTGGTGACTCGTTCGTTTCCCATACATATTGTTTTTAAAATATCAATTTCAGGGAAACGCATAGCTTTGCTTCAAGTGGAACAAACTTTCTCTGACTGTTCTGTTAGTGAGTGACTTTATAGTCACAATGTTAGCTCTACTGAAAGATAAGGCAATACATCAGTTAATTTTATACCAATTCCTTCACTTTTTTGGTTAATAGTTGTGCAGAATTCTTTCATTTCTAACTTCTTTTGCCCACAACACTATAATCTAGTGTACACTTGTTTTACTTCTGTCATGTCCTCATTTGACCCTTATCAATATCCTTTTATTGCTCAGTTTTGATTGTCATTGACTTATGAGACTTTTGATAAACTTCAGGATGCCAAAGGTTCCCAGTTTTTACTGAAGATGCTCTTATTTTTACAGTCCCTGTCCTTGTGGTAAGCATTCCCTGGAGAGAGATGTTTCGGGCAATTGGAAGGCTCAACATTAGGACATGCAAATGTTTAAATAATGGCTTGCAGATCAATGACAAGAAATAGGACATCTATTTCTGGTAACATTGTAGATTTATAGTTATGAGTCAAGGCTAATGCAAGGTGAACTCCTCCCTTTATGATCACTGCCACAAATGCATTAGCTCATCCGTGAATTTAAAAATCGACCTCCAGACAGTTAGTTGGCAATTTGGCACCTTGCTTTGATTGTATACAATTTAACAAAAGAACATTCAGCACTAATTCAACAGTAATATTGCTTCTGCCTTTCAGGAATGCTTTATTCATTTGGATATGATGTCCAAATTACATTTTCTTAAGGAAGGGTGTTTACTTCGTTTGTTTGCAGTTTATTGTATTACTTCTCAAGGACATAACAAAAGTAAAATTGTTGCTACTGATTATTAGGTTGAATGTAAGTATGTCCTGAATGATGGTCCTCTGTACAGAAAACCCAGGGCGTGGACGGCTGGGTGGGAGGGCAGCTGTTGCACCATGCTTTCTGACACTTTACAACCTACCTCATCTGGAAGCTACTGTCCCAACTATCATCTGTATAAAACAGACAGGGGTCTTGAACGCCAGCACTGCAGACCCCAAAGGATTCACCAGACCTTTGTGCTGCCTCATTCTTGCAGCTATAGCACGAGCATCTCAGCACTTCTCAGTGGTCAGCAGGCAAGGGGCTTTGCCTTGCCTATGTTGAGCTCCCTTTTAGTGCTATAACTGCAGTCTTGTGCTGTTGCAGTGTCACAGCTGTTGTTCACCAGTAAAACAGGCTTGGGTTTCTCTAACACCTTTGGTAAGCAGCTGCCCCAGCTACCCTGATGTACAGAAATTTATTGTACTGTATTTCTGTGCAGCAGATGCCATCCTTACTGTTGTCCTAGAGGAAAAGGCTTCCCGTTTCTCACCATTGCCTGCAACGGTTATGTAAGGCATGACATACTATTATGTACAATGTTTTTATTGTCAGGGCATAACTAAGAATTTAGACAGTGGAGTGTTGCACTTATATTTCTACATTAACAATATGCTTATTGTTATTTTTAAATCACACAGCATAAGTGTCTAAGTGTTGGAGACTCCTTACATTATTCACATTTCAGACAAACGATCTTCTTAGTTATTAACCCTCTTGTCAGCTTACTCCCTCTGGCTGGGATTTTCACTGGGTTTAGCCACTTGCTGCCTAAATCCTGTGGAAATTCATGCCTATCTGGTTGCCACTAGTCCTTGCCACTAGGACTGTCTTGGATGCGGGCACCCAAGTATGAGCTAACATTCGTTCTTGTCATGCTTTGTAACCATAGCTCTGCTGGATATATGCTGGAGAGCATTTCAAAAGGATATTCTCCAAAGAAGATGGTTACCTGCCCTCACAGCATCGTGTGTTGGGTCTGCATAGCCATCTGGACCTGAAACAACCAGCTGTGACTGCAGGTATACTTGATGAGAAAGGGTATCTTCTTGGACTTAGTTCTCTCCATTTGTTTCCAGGTCAGGCAGATAAGTAGCCCTATCAGTGAAAAAAAACCAGGTTAGCATTGCTATCTGACTCCAGCAAATCACCTGTCAGTGCTGGATGATATAAGGTGGTCAAGCAGGCATGTTGTCATTTAACTTCATGCAGTGTTAGATTTCCTGAATAATGGCAAACTGTGCTCCAGAGCTCTGCTGGGGCTATCACTGTGACACGTCTTGAGAGCCCAAGCTATAAATATGTCAGCTAGACATATTTATGCTCATTAAGTAAGCCTTGATCAATCAAAGAGGGGAGTTAACAGACAGTGGATGATATGGATGATCTCTCATGTTTTAGTGTCTCATGATGCTAAGGTGATCCAGCAATCTACTATTTACAGCGTGAGCGATCTGAGGCTTTCCTTCCACCGACCTCCACAGACAACCAGTGGGGTGTCTGTGCCCACCAGTCTTTCATTCGGGCTCATTAAGCATTTGAGGGGAGGCTAGCTGGCAAGACAGTTTAGCTACCAACTCAGCTGGATAACTAACAGTTGCAGAGTGGTGGTGGATGGTGTTTAGCTGGAAGAATAACAAGATATTACTGCTCACACAGCTCTTTGAATGTCAGTCTGTTCAATGATGCTCTCATTACAGGGAAAGCTAAACACTGCAAGAATTTTAATCTGGAGCAGACTGATATTTCTGCTGGTTTCGCAGGGCTGGTGCAGGTAACTAGCAAGAGGACATCTGAAAGGATGCTGCGCCCGGGACAGCAAGGCAATTCCTGTGCTGGAATTGTACTGTTGCTGTACTTGTTCTCTTTCTCCAATGGCTGCATGTGAGTAGAGAAAAACAAGAATGTTTTCACACAGGAGCACTTTTGTTTCCATGGTGCATTGACCAACTCCTTTCCCACCAATGCTGCTTATGTGGCAAAGTGGAGGAGAGTCCCATAAGGATAGTGATAATATTTCATTTGAATCAGCTGAAAGACAGATTCAAATCACAGATAATGATACCAACAAATTTCATAATATTAAAATTTTCAGAGAAGGTTCATTGTAATTTTTTTTTTTTTGAGAGGATTAGGGCAGGGTTCTCTCCCTGTCTTTCTCTCTCCTTTTCTCACTAATTTTCATTCTTTTCCTTTGGCTGAAAATCTGTGGGGGATTTCCACCTCGAAAGTAAGTAGCATTGGGGATCCTTCTCTTTCCCCTTTCTGCTCCCTGCCATTTCTCGGGATATCCTCTTTTACTCTCTAGCCTTCCAGTATCTGTAGCCTTCCAGTACCCAAAGTCTCCCCCTCCCCATAATGTGCGTAATAAATCTGCACTGCTCAAAACTTGACTGGGGATATGTGAAACAGCTGTCAGACAGGGGAGCAAAGAAAGACTGTGGCTCACCTCAAACCCACTTTATTACCTTAGCTAGGAATCTTATAAACTCCTTACGTTTCCTCCTCCATAAAAATTCTTCTAAGTCATTGCACAATAGAAGATGGGGAACTGAGCTGCAAAAGATTTGCAGCAGAAATGCATTTGTGACACCCTGCCTTTACCTTACAGTTCCACCAGGAAAAAGTAGAAAATGGACCAACAGTATCAGAGACTTTTCAAATATTATGGAATGAATATCTTGATTGCCTCTTCCATAGTTTTAAAGCTAAGACCAGTGTGAAATATTATTTCCATCTTTACTTTTGCTGTGGATGTTTTTTTATTCCCACACATCGTTCAGTTGGCAATGCCACTTCTGTGGCCACAGCCCTTGGGTCAGGCACAAAGACGGCATCTCTGTCCTGTCCACCTCCTAAGGCAGAACTTTCTCCTGGGTCCTTTTGCGTGCTCTCTTGAACAGGTCTCGAGACTTCTGTATGAAATTGCACTGAGCTTCTTCCTTGTCTTTGGCAACCACAGTAACTGCTATGAAGGCCTTTTGGTCCCAAAAACTCATCTCAGAAGTGTGAGAGGAGTCAGGGCAGTGCAGAGAACTGTCTTTCTCAGAGAAAGGGAAGATTTGAGAGTGAAATCCCAGGCTTGACGTTGGACTTCGGAATGGCAAGTATGTGTTCCTCAGGTTTGTTATTGATTTTGTGCCCTGAAGCCCAAACAAATGAAAAATTCCCTTCTCTGAAACCTATTGGAGAGCACCTTGAACTGATTTCAGGAATAAGACCCTCAATTGTGCTCTGAATAGCCTCATGGTAAGGGTATACTAGGGATAATTCCACCTCCCAGGCACTTACTACGTGCCAATGATAATCTGGATTTCCTAGAATACAGCTTCTGTGTTAAAAGCTAACTGTAATGCTGAAAACATTTATTCCCTGCAAATTTAGTTCAATTTTGTCTACTTGGCATGGATGTTAAATTTCCAGCCTCCATAATCAAGCATTTATTAGAATTGCAATCGAGTTACTTTAACCGAGAAAGGGATTTAGTAGACTATAAAAATTGCTCTTCTCCTAAAGCAGGGCCAAAGATGACACTGTCTTTCATATTCAGGTAAAACTCCTGCTGAAATGAAAGGGAGTTTGACTTGTGTAAGGACTACAGTGTGTGCTCAGGCTCTGGCAAAATGGCACCATTACTAGGCTGCTGGTTTAAAAAGGTGACCTGTGACCCTTTAATGGGAGTTAAAGGTCAAGTCCCCAAACCCCCAGCTTATGTGGGATGCCAGAAGGCTATGCTGGATAACACCCTTCTCACAATGTTTTAGGTTTTTTTGTAAGGTAACTCATCAAATAGTAGTTCGTTATTAAATCATTTGACTCATTTCACTGGGGACTGCACTAATTTATAAATTGTAGCGGCTGCATTTTTGGATTTGCCCAGCTGCTACCACATATTATATTTGAACAGCCTCTGGCACCAATGACACCAGCGTGTTTTTCTTCCTAAGAGCATTAGGTAGGCAAAACTAAAGTTTGTGTTTTAAGGAAAATGTGCTAAACAACCTTTTCACCCTCTCATTTGTTCAAAGGTAAATCTTCTTTCGTATTCTACCATTGGCTACTCTGAACATCACAGCCACGTCTGAAGATCTTGGTGGTCTTCTCAAGCATAATACATTTGCTAATCTCACCACTATTCGTAAGTAATGTTTACTGTAAAAATATGCATTGGAGTAACAGTAGAAGTTGAATCGATTTCATGGATCACGAGGCTGTAATACAGAGAGTATTAGAGTTATCCTTTAATGACTCGCCTCACTGCACTGCTTGGACCAAGACCTCTTGTGTTAGAAGTCTTGCTGTGCAAAGGGGACAGGAACACAGAGCAGTCGAACCAATTCTTAGATAAGGTGGAGAAATGCTGTGTCATATGTCATCATTTTAGTAGGTAAATTCACCGTCCTCCCCTAGCTTCATTTTCTTGCCTGCCATCTGTAGATTTGCTTATAAAACACATGCAGACAAAACTGTTATCAGAAAATACATCTAGATATTCTTGCCCTTTAATCCTAGCAGGCTGCACTGCTATGAAATCAAATGTGCCTCTAGTCAGCTGAAACTAATTAAATAGCAGCTTTTAGAATCATATTGATTCAGCTTTACAGTTCCCCCACTTTTGTAACAAGATAATGCTAAGCTTAACTTTTTATACAACTACAGAAAAAAAGTGCTCCCAAGAGCTATAACTAAGTCAAAATAAGAAAATCCAGCTAAGCCTTTTCTTCACTTTCAGAAGGCCAGAGCATTTTCTTCTCCCTCAGGAAACTTCATACCTAGAGTTCCCTCCACTGTTTGAAATAAAGTTTCATTGTAAAGTGTGATTAGGTGGAGTCTGAAGTTGGCACAAAGTTTGGGAAATTTTTAAGCCTGTTTTCTCTGGAACAAAAATCCATCTTCACCTTGATCACAGCCATTGTTTCTTGGGAAGTAACTAGCGAGGGATACCGCCAGCTAGCAGAGGGAGACCTCTGACATTATAACAAACCCAGGACACCCTCTGGCTGCAATACAGGTTTGCTGGTTTGACAGGTCAACACTGTAGAGGGCTCATTAGCAGAAGAGCACTTAAAACGTCTACAGAAAAGTGTGTTATTATCTTAAAACTGGAGTCAATAGATAGGGGCAGGCTGCAAAACTTATGGACAGAGGGCCAGCTACTTCCTAGCTTGCGTAAATGGGGAAGCTCAGATGATGGTGGTGCAATACAGGATGTAACTTGTGTAGGGTGTCAGCAGAGCCGCAACAGACACAGGATGGCTTAATAGATCGATTGTGCCCTCACCCTAATAAAGTTTTGCTTTATTCTAAGTGAAAGCAGCTCTGTGATTCTTGACTCATTGACTTCATGACCATGTTTTCAAAGAGGTTACTTTTTCAAACAGCAAAAAATGAAGAGAAACATCAAAGTGCAAATCTCCACAACTTGCATTTTTAGAAATGTAAATAACACGTAAATATATGATGTACATTAAATAATATACAATACAACATGATATATAGTATAAAATGTATAATGTATATTGTATATTCTGTTATATGATGTATGATTATATAATTTATCACATATCATACCTCCTATATCATATTTAATATGTTAATAATATATATTATATATTCTATATTCTATTTCTACCTGCTGGAAGGAATCCTTCGGCACATTTTAGGACCAGACTCAACAAGGAAAGAACCAACTAAAATTCAGACAAATGTGCAAACAAGAAGAGCTGAAATTCTTTTCCCTAGCATCTCCTTTAAGTGAGAAATACTAGGAAGAGCTGATTTTGTTCTTAAATAAAATCTTGTAGAAAGGATTAGTAATCTTGTAAAAACAAACAAACAAATAAAAACCCCTCATAGCAAAGAAAATCTTGTAGGAAAGAAAATCTTGTAGCAAAGCTATATGGTAAAATAGGGTGACATTCTAGCGAAGGGTGTTTATACACAGCATATCTTGTGGGTGAGGGTGTGTGAGGAACACATGAAGCACCCGGGCAACTGTCCCTCCCTCTGCATCCGAATTCATGTGCCTGTGGGAACAACCACAGGGCTCCTTTGACAACTGATGGAGACAAGCTAGTTTCCCTAAAGGCGAGCCAAAGCAAAAGCATAATATGGGCGATGTAATTTGTTCTCTGGAAAAAGCGTATTTCTCCCCTCTGAAGAGGACTGAACCCATGCGCAGCTGAAAGCAAAGGCACCTTCACAGGCACACGCTTCCCCGGTGCGCTTCACAAATGCCCCTTTGTTGCCGTGGCTCAACACAGAGGGAGAGCTAGGTGCTAAAACAGGTCATTCATAGAAAATGCAATGCAGAGAGCATGACCAGGGTGCTGACAAGAGGTAAGAAACCTATGTCAGACCCTCTGGGCTATGGGAACACGCCTTGTGCTGCTTGGGATGCAGAATGTCAAACCTCTTCTGCAGTTAGGTACTTAATGCCTTTCCTTATAAAGTAAAAGAGTGGTCAGACCTTTGTTTTAAAGCCCTGACAATGCTGCAGAATTTTAGCATTTCCTTCATACCTTGTTAAAGGTAGGATTTCCTTTTTACTGATTCCTTTTTAAATCAACATTTACTGGATATTGGAGAATTTAGTCCAAATTCAATCTGTGCTTGAAGGGAGATGGATATTTCAAGGAATGCCCCTGCTTCTATCTACTAGTGTTGTGTAGGTTAAAGGGACTCTTTTTTTTTTTTTTAAGCCTGTCTGATTTATACCATGTACTTAGACACTCATTAGAGTGAAGCCCAGGACACAAGTCCTCCCCCATACAGGATTGCTTTCACAATTAGCCTGCAGAGGCATCCACCCATTCTCATTTGGGTATGTCAGTGATTCATTTTGTACGGTAGTGGAGGAGCTACAACGGGGCAGGACGGGCACCTCCCCCACATACACACACAACCGGGTGCCCCCAGCCGTCAACTGGCAGAGCCCTGGCTCTCTACAGGGTCCACCCTGACACCCAGCTCCAGAGCCCCTCACCTCCTCACTGGCCTGTACTCACCCATGGTTGCATCCCTGTGCACGCACCCACAGCCCACACCCCCCCGTCTCTCTGCTGCTGGCCCCGTGGCCCTGGCCCCACAGCAGGGCGGGCACTCAGCCCTCCCTTGCGTGCACGCAGGGGATGGGGAGCCCTTGCCCAGGAAAACCATCAGAAACAAAGTTTAATGAGACAGGAGAGGCTGTGCTGGCCGGCACAGGTGTGGCCAGACACATGGACTGACTAGCACTCGCTTACATGCCACCAGCCCCTTTTATCCTGTTTTCCCTCTGTTTTCCCATGCTTGTTCCTCCCCAGTACCCCTTGATCCCTCCCTTTCACCACCTTTGTTCCCTCTTCTTTGATCCTTTGATCCCATCCAAAATGCTCTGCCGCGATACAGAGTCTTGTTGCCTGCAGGCAGTCACCCCTCATCTGTCAAGTAACCCGGGCAGACCCTCTCCCATGGACGCATCTTGATGAGTCTTACCCAGCCCATGGGGTGGCTGCTTCCAGTGACACCCAGGAGGTTCCAGGGCAGGGGACTCCACTGGCCCCCATGGGCTTAATGGGGGTCCCCCCCACACTGTGGGGCCTCCCTGCTCCTTTTGCAAGTCTTTTTTTATCACACAACCTAACCAACTTTTGAGTAGACCCAGTAGATGGTGGAAGCATGCCATCATCATGTTTATTTTGGCAGGTCCTCAAGGAGCTTTATGCCTCATTAGTCTGCTCTCCAGAAGCAGGCAAGCAGGGACCTGGAGACTGAGACCCCTTCAAGGAGCAGGGAACATTTTGTGCATGCCAGTCATACGTAGATGTTTGAGTTAGACCCGAGGAAGCTGTTAGCCTGCTATGGTTTCCCTGGGGAATCTGGACCAGTTTGGGATCCCCCTGGGGTGCAGGAATGGGGGAAGTTCCACCGGAGCCAGGAGGCTGAGTGTGAACAGCGTGGACTGCCAGAGGGAGAAAACAAGGCTTCAGAAGAAGGCAGTAAAAGCACTAAAAAAAAAAGCATGTTTTTTTGTATAACTGAGAGAAAAAAAAGTCCTTGGGCATTGTGAAAGCCTGCTATCAGGCGGCAGGTTTTGATAACCTTTCACTATTGATTAATCAGTTGCTGTGTTCATTTGAAACAAAGCCCACAGCTTGTTTAGGAAGTGGCAGCATTGCAGCTTAGTAGTGTCCAAAATACCATATCGCTATCAAGGCTAATTTAACACTGATGAGATCAATAGGGTTCCTAGGGCTAGGAGTAGATGAGAAACGTGGCTTATTACATGCTGTTCTAGTTCTCCATGGGAAAGAGGAAAACCATGCAGTAGGGTGAGACAAAAGGGACTTGGAAACTGTGGAGTCCTGAAAATCAGGCAGGTAGTTTTGGCTTGCTCCAGTGAGTCACCTAAGGTGACATCTCCCTGAAACAGTGACAGAAAATTGGGAGAGGTTCCTTTCTATATCTGACTTACTTAGGTGCACCCCTTGAGTGGAACATCCTTTTTAGGCTGTTGTTGTCAGTGCTCCCTCACTTTCCCTTCTCTCTCTCCCTCTCTATTTAAGCTGCCAAACATACAAAAGATGAGTTTTCTCTACAAAGGTAAGTCTCTATGCAATCCCATAATCTTTGGTGGTACCAACATAAGCATCACTTTTATACAGAACTGTATATTGGGTTTGCGTAGCAAGGTTTTGGAAGCAGGGGGGCTACAGGAGTGGCTTTTGTGAGAACCTGCTAGAAGCTTCTGCTACATCCGATAGAGCCAATGCCAGCCAGCTCCAAGACAGACCCACTGCTGGCCAAGGCCAAGCCCATCAGCGACAGTGGTAAAACCTCTGGGATAACATATTTAAGAAGGGGGAACAA
>WAAD01015307.1:12914-28123 GCA_013389945.1 Fregata magnificens | reverse complement strand
GTCAAAATCACCCATAAGGATGAGGGCAGGTGATCTAGAGATATCCCTTAATTTCTTATAGAATAATTCATTGGTGTCATCCTCCTGGCTGGATGGTCAATAGTAGACTCCCACAACAACATCCACTTTATTTGCTTTCCCCTTCATCCTTACCCAGAGGCTCTCAACTGTGTCGTCACCAACTGCAAGCACCATACAATCCAACCCCTCTCTTACATACAGCACCCCCCTACCGCCTAACCTGCCCTACCTATCCCTCTTGAGGAGCTTATAACTGTCCATCAGGGCACAGCAGTCGCAGGACTCACCAGGTTTTGCTTATACCAATGATGTTGTAGCTCTGGGACTGGGCCAAAGCTTCTAGCTCCTCGTGTTTATTCCTTATGCTGCGTGCATTAGTGTAGACACATTTCAAATGCGCTCCAGTGTATGCAGCACACTGTGGAGCAGACTGAAGGACGTCGCTAGCCCACTGTCCCTCAAACATTGGCATGCTGCCCCATTCTAGCGAGCCTGGTTTGATCCCTTTCCCCCTCCAAATCTAGTTTAAAGCTCTTTCAATGAGCGCTGCTAACTCTTGTGCAAAGATCCTTTTCTCCCTTTGAGAAAGGTGTACCCCATCTGTCGCCGGCAGGCCTGGGGTCATGTAGACCATCCTGTGAGCAAAAACCACAAAATTTGGCCGATGACACCAATCATGGAGCCAGGTACAGATCAGCTGGGTCTGCCTGTTTCTTCCAACATTGTTCCCTGCAACTGGAAGGATAGAGAGAAACATTACTTGTGCTCTTGATCCCTTAACCAGTCGTCCCAAGGCCCTAACATCTCTTTTGATCAACCTTGGACTTCATATTGTGACTTCATTGCTGCCTACATGAAAATGCAGTAATGGATAATAATCTGAGGGCCGTACCAGAGCAGGAGGTTTTCTCGTCACATCTTTAACTCGGGCCCCATGGAGGCAGCAGACTTCCCTAAGAAGTGGGTCCAGTCTGCATATTGGGTCTTCTGTTTCCCTCAGAAGAGAGTCTCCTACGACAATGACCCGTCTTTTTCTCCTTTACGAAAGTGGTTTTGATGCAGGGCGCAGGCCAACTTAACATTGGTGACACCTCCAACCTAGATGAACCATTGTCCTCCTCGTTGTTCGGTTCCACCTGCAGAGCCTCATACCTTTTATGCAAGGGCATCTGTGAAGGCAGGGTGGTCACAGAGGAGATGTGCCTGCTGCACCGGGCAGGAACTTGTCGCCATTGCTCCCTGTCATTTAGGTCACTGAATTCTGTTGGGTGGAGAGAGGATATGGGATCCTCCGTATCATGTGTCCTGTCTGCCTGTTGGACCTATCCCAGGGATGGTAGGGTGCAGATCCAGTAGTCAATATCTCCTTCTCAGGCTGCCTGATACTCCTCAACATACTCACCTCCTCCTCCCAGAGCTCTGTCACTAAGCACAGGAGCTCCTTTACCTGGGCGCACCTCCCACAGGCGTGCTCATTGCTGCCGTCCGGTACTGGCATAAGAGTAGGGCACACCCTGCAGCCTGACACCTGGGTGGCAGCGTGTTCCCATCAGAGCTCTGTCTGGGAAGCTGTGTCAGTCACAGACATGGCCTTCTGCTGGGTAGATACCATTGCTCCCTGATCGAGCTGGTGGCGTTACAGCGTCCTTCCTGCGCGAACCGCCGTGCCCTGCCCTGGCTGCCGTGCCACGCCCTGGTCACTAGCGCTCCCCAGGGGTTTCTTTTATAGGTGCGGGGGCTTGGGCGCTGTTGCTTCCTGGCCCCACCCAGGTCTCGTCAGCCACTGTCGTGCGAGTTGCGGGCTCCTGGCGGGTCTCTCCTCTCCCCTGAGGTTTCCCTAGTTCAGGAAACCCTCCTGTGCACCGCGCTAGAGCGCTCCGCTGCGGATCGTGCCAGCACCGGATCTGCTCAGTTCGCTGGCTGAGTGTGCCGAGATCTAGATCTAGAGCTATTCTACTGTTCTTCTTCTGCAACCTCCCTCCTCCCCCACCAAGATGCTCTCTTGATCTCTCTCATCAGTATACAAACCTTTCTTCCTACATGACTTCCTGCTAGAGATTTAGGAAGCTATGTTTTTTTTCTCATGTCTTCCTCCTCTGTGTGAATAAGCTTAAACTACGTACTTAATACCAATGTTTAGACCCTAACTAGCCATTGCATAACCATGCCCTTTTGTCTGGGGGAAAGTCTGTGCTGCACAAGATTTTGAATATCAGGCTACAAGACTTTTATATCAGTACCACAGAACAATGAAATGGGGGCTAACAGACTTTTCCAAGCTGAGACAAAGATAATTTAATGCAAACCCCTCTGAAAAAAATTGAATGTGAACATGTCCTTCTCCTCATTGCCAGAAGGGGATTAAAAAGCAAGTAGCAACAAACAACTAGTCTTGACCCATCTTCAGTAAAAATGTGTAAATGCCCAACTCCCTTTGACCACTTTCTAGTCAGCAAACTTCTTCAGTCATCACATTTTTTCTTCTGCTGCACTCACCAGAAAAAAGCTGTGTCTTAATAGCAATGGTGAATGTGGAAGTAGCAACTCTAGATCATTTCCTGGAAGTCAAGCCAAGTACTGGAGAATTTCATGAGAAAATTTTCAAGTTAAAGTTCAATGAAGCTTCTAAAATTAAACTCTATACATTGCAAGGTTTGCTGATCATTAAATTCTTGATTTTAGTAAGCTGAAGATAGATTTCTGATTTTTTAATTGCCCTAGATGAACCTACTGTTCAGAGTAATGGAGTCTGTATGTGGCAGAGAGAAATAGACTGGAGCTGAGATAAACTACAAACCACTGAATTGATAAAATGATATCTAGATTCATAATTAATTGAACCAAAAAAAACCCCAAAACCTGTTTTATTTTTTTCACAGAGATGACCAGAAGTAAGTCATACAGATGCCAATGACCAAGCATAAGCAGTGCTATAGATCTAGGTAAAGAACATGCTTTGTGATATTCTTCAACTAAGTAATACTAAAATTATTCCAGTGTGAATAATCTCTTACTCTGACAGTGTGCAGTCCATCAGAGAAACAGGATGATTCTGATTTTCACTTCAACACAACAAATATATAGCTTTTCATTACTTTAGCCAGTTAGCAGGTTTATAGGTGACTACTACATAGAAAGAAATATGCAAAGTTTTCTGTGATGATCAGTGGAAGTGGTGCTCATTGCAGGTCTTGCCACTTTTGTACCGCCCATGGATGATCTCTCTGCACAGTATCCCACCTGGGAAAGACTCTATAAGAATGTGAGAATGGTGCAGGAAGTGTGAAGCTGAAGACAAACACTCCAAACTCTTGTGGCTGACAAAAAAGCAACATGGCAAAAGAGCTGACTCTACCTCTCTTCCAAGACCCAAGATAGTGTTAACAACAGCAGGGTTCTTGAGAGAGAGGGGGAAAGAGAAGTATCAACAAGTTACATTTTCTGATCTTCAGACTTCTTGCTTTTTTTTTATCTTTTTTTTTTTTTTAACATGCATTAACAACAAGCATATCTGTCACTTCCTCAAGGTTCTGATGTTTTGATACCTTAATATAGGAGGTGTTGATACCCTTCACTGGTTTATTCTAGGTTAGACATGTAAACCCAGCGTTTACTCCTCTGAGGAGCCATGAGGTAGGAAGGGGCCCTCAGGCATCTTCAACTCTCTCTATGCATCTGTATCATCCCTGACAGACAACTCTCCAACCTGTGTTTAGATGGCTGACGGTGACTGATTCTCTATTCTTATGCACGAGTGTTATTCTCACGATGATTTTGCTAAATCTTTGCTGCTGTAATTTATAGCCACTGCTTTTTTCTCACCTTGGACCTGAAAAACAACTGGTTTTATCCCTGTGCAACCACCTAATATGTATTATGTTTACCTACTGGATTTATATCCCTCATTAGCTTTTCTTCTTTAGTTAATTCATTCAATCTTTCCTCATGGGTCATGTTTTCTGGACCTCTGGTCATTCTCATTGCTGTCCTCTGGACTTTCTCCAGCTGGTCTGCACCTCTTTTGTAGTATGAGTCAGTAAGGTTAATGGAATTTGGATTTATGCTATTGCATGACTGATGCTTAGTTCTCTGAGCTTATTTTGCTAATGCTATTACACTATTCAAAACAATATGAAAGGTTTGCCTAAAAGAAGCTTATGTTTCTTTTTTATTTGTCTGGTGAATCCTCTGCATAATATTTAGAAATTATCTACAACAATCATAAGCAATGGCCATTCATTAAAAATTAATCAGGAAGCATTTGGATAGCTCTTTTTGCAGCTGCAAATTTCAGTAGTTTGCAAAAATGGTTAATTACTCACTTCCTATGCACTTTCATTTCAGACAGCCAGGAAAACAGAAACATGGTCCTGACTTTTGTACTTTTCATCCATGTATAATATATTCCTGCATGCTAACAGAAACAGAATAGTTCTCAAAATATTTTCCCAAATGTCTCCTTCCAACTCCCACAGAGGCAGCAATTGAAAATATTTTTCTGCAAAACTGTAGCTGTTGGCCCAGCCTCTGGTAGCAGTAATTTGCATACTACTGAGTTCTGCACCTTCAGTAGGTCAGGAGCTCTCATCAGAAAAAAAGACACTTTTTACAATGGCAACTTTACCCTACACTGTAGGACTCACATATGCTGCAGATCTGGATGAGTCTCAATGAAAATGTATAGCTATTTGTTTTCTTTGTTTTCTTTGCAAACATTGCTATGTTCCAGAGACTTTTTGTAGCAGAGAGTTTGCCTCTAACTACAAGAAAAAATGCTGATTTTTTTTTCTGCTCTGGAGTTGGAGTTATGAGATAAGTTCCTGTATAACTTACCAATTCATTACAGCAGGCAGACTCTTTTTTCATGTGTGACGACAACAGGAGAGAACCATTTTCTGGAAGTTACTGTGTGGTATTTAAAGAAAACAGATGAATTTTCAGCACATTAAACTCTCCTCCAGATTGAAATAATATCAAAGGACATTTTTTGTCCAGGGTTTCTCAAAGCTCCTCTGTCCCAGATTTAAACTAGCGTGTTCTTGTTTTCACCTATATTCTTTATAATTTGCACTTACCTAAAGTCTATCTGTTTGACATAGGAATTGCAACTAAAAAGAAGATTAAGCCCAACCAAGAATAATTGCAGACAGTTGCTTTTTTGTAAGTGTTACTAGCTGTAGAAGACGGATGGCCATTCACAAAAACAAGTCATATGTCAGTTGGCATGGATAAAATAAGGATCATCTTTTCTTTGGAGATCTTCTTCCCAAACAGACTTGTTAATTCCTTATGGGTACTCCTGATGAGTGCTAACTGTTCAAGGAGTAGTGCTGGACAGAACTGCACAAATAATGTTGCAGAACAAGAAGAAGGTACAATTGGGTCTCCACTGGATGACAGACCCTCCGCTACAGCTTTTCTTCCTTCTGCTCTGCTCCCGCTATGGATAAGCATTGCTTCAAGGTCAAACGCCAGCTGGCTGTTCCCCAGCATCATTCTGTCTTTAAAGCTGTATTTCACCAGAGGCTGGCGCAGTAAAAGCAAAGGGGAAGAAATGATAAAATGTTTTGGGGACAGCACAGTGCTACATCAGAAAGAGGAAGAAAAGTTATGCTTCCTGGTAGTCTGTTCCTCCAAATCATAGCAACACCTTCTCTCACTGCTCTGCTCTATCTCCAAAAGAATGGATGTTTCCTATCACCTTGGATATCGTGTTCAACCTTCCTAACGTGCCCTGGCTGACAAGAAACTGTTCTAGATACTACCATACTGCAGATGCCTACATTTCCCAAATACAGGCTCTGATACAGAAGGGTTTTAAGTAAGAATCTTAAGTTTTGGCCACCTTATTTGTTTTGTTGAAAAGATTTTTCTGCAGTTAGATAGCTCCTCTGCAATAGATTTCCCATGCTGATTAGCACAGACCAGTTGTTTCTTTCCTTTCTCCACCCACCCTCACAAGGCTGAGTAAGGAACTTCCAGCTGGCCTAGTTTCTCAATTTAACAGCTTTGAACATCTGAGTAAAACAGAGAAAGGTGCTACCTTTGTATTTCTATTGGTTGACATACTATGGGGATAGATGGACATCCCCGTCCTCTTTCCAATCCATATTTATGGCAGAGTCAGTTATATAAGGCAGCACAGCTAAAATATTCATCAGCAAAATGATATGGGTCCTGATTCTCTTCCTCACAAAATAGACACTAATTTTTCCACTGAACTCAGGAAGAGGAAAACGTCCACTCCAAATATATACTCTCAGTTTTAACACGAAAACACTTTGACTATTTATTTTTTGTTATTGAATTTTTGTGTGCCAGCAGTTCTTATGACACATCATGTGGGCCTAACGTTGGCCTAAGGAAAAAGCAAAAAGTCACATTTCCTTAATAAAGGAAATATGCTTACTAATGAGAACATTTTACCATCTCAAACACTGGTTAAGAATTTGAGACTGAGAAGTATCTTCAGTCCCTTCAAGAGAAAAAATATTCTTTTTTTTTTTTTAAGTTCCAAATTGCTTTTTAGCATATGAATAAAGTGATGCCAGGCTAGTTTCTTCCTTTAGTTCACACTGAGTGTTTTCAGAGTGCTTACCAGATGTGAACTAGATGCTTTTGGACACAAACAATTTCAGAAATACTGTGCTCACTCCCTTAATAGCAATTTACTTCCTCTCTGCTCTGTCAAGTATAATATTACAGAATGAGTTCCTTGTTACTTTCACTGTGGTTAATGAAAGATTTGTCAAAGTCTTATGATCTCTAAAATCTCTTTATAGGAAATTCAAAACATTTCTGGGGTAAGCTCTAAGAAAGCAAGTGAAGCTGCCCCCATCCTTCCTGCACATGCGTGCACAAAAACGCACACACACACGCACACACATATTGGCAAACGGATTTGGTATTTCATATGGAATGCTGTACCGTAGTGAAGCAACTCCATTGCAATTTTGATAAACAGTCAGATAAAGCTACTGGTACTTGCAGTCTGGAGAGGTCATACAAACTTGAAGTAACTTTCAGGCAATAGACATACGTGCACTGAAGGAGAACCTGTCAGCCCCTTGGAAAACTCAGTTTACTCGATTTCATACTGCCCCTGGCAAAAGCAAAAATATACTAAAACACAGAGTGAATAAGATAGCTCATTCAAACATTTGTTAGGGGTGAAGAAAAGAGAAAATCAGCAGGAGGAAATGATTAATATTTTCCATTCTCCAGATTCAGCACCCAATAACTACTGAAATGAACCACTCATGTTCCAGTTTCCATCAAAAGCATATTGGTTTGGCGTCACAAGAGTCACTGAATCACAAACTTCTATTAGTTATGCCCCTACATACTGGCAGTAATTGAAGCCGTACCTATGAATATGCAAAAGTATTCTCTGGATAGAACTGGAGCACTAGTGGAAGGTTATTTTCATTCTAGCTGCATCGTGGCAGCTAGAGATATAAGCCATAGCCCACAGCACTAGCTGCAGCACAGGAATATCCGATTCCCAGTCAGATTTGCTTCCCTCATGCGCACGTGGGCAAGCAAAGAAACACACAATGCAATTTTTCAGGAATCTAAAACAGAGGGAAAATACATTCTAGAAATATGTCAAAGTTATCTCATGGTTCTGTATTATTAAGGCATACAATAAACCTGACTAATCAACGTCTGTCCTGCATTTGTGATTATTGTTGCCATAAAGATCTTCTATCTACACTGATGCAAATCTCTAGCATGAAAATTTACAATGCAGCTATGAGCACCACTATCTTAACAGCTTCACGATCTGCAGGAAGCACAAATCTTATTCCCAATACCTTCTTCAGTAATACATAATATCACCAGAATAAAAGTGAGCAAAACCAAAGAAGGGTATTTTCTATTTGGGGGTGAAAAGTTAGGGAAATTAACTTAGTGCTACAGAGTTGTTCAGCCCAAGTAAGAAAATTACAACAGGGAGAATTTCCAGGGAGATCTAAGAGGTGGCTTCTTGCTATTGTGTACTTGCAAGATCTATAATGCACCAGACCAAATTGTGTGATATTGCTGATGTTTTGCTTTACTTGAAATGGGCAGGTGCAAGTATAAAACAGAGCATGCATTCACTTTTTTTTACCATAATGGGTTAGAACCACTGCAGATCTATTCAAACTCTGTATACATTTGTCAAAACTTGTAGAATAGCATACTGCAAAATTCTAGGTACAGAAAAGCTCTNAAAAAAAAAAAAGAAAAAACCTTCAAGCCAATGGAGAACACTAGACCTAGGGATGCATGGATACATGTGGAATTTGGGCCACCTGAATATAACCATAATTATGCAGGTCCATGAAAGAGGGCATATATGTTAGATAAGAGATGAGCAAATACAAGTAATTTAAATAGGAAAGCTGGATCTTGCTGCTGTGTGTTCTGTTTCAGAACTTGAGGCTTGTAATACAATGCAGTGGATCACCAGAAGTAATGTACGGAAAAAGCCTTGAAGAAATGTAGCTTCTACAGAGTTCAACAACTATCTCCGTTCTCTTTAACAACTCTGTCAAGTCTTTTAGACTGTTTCTGCATTTAATTAAAGTACAGAGAAACAGTCAAAGGGGAGGATTTTCCTTCAGTGTAAATGACGTCAACTTAGAGGAACCTCCCAGAGGAAAGTCTAATATTATGTATCACCATTGTGCAGATAGAGAAGTTCATACAGACAATAACCGGCAGGTATTAACACATACATATTCAAGAATGTGCACCCTTGCTACAAAACTCGTGCATCTCCTCCCAGTGGGCCCAATTCTTCCTTCTACAGTCAGAATTCAGGCAACTAAACAAAAACATAATCTTAAAACCCTACGATATTCAAATTCCTGAAGAGCAAGTTTATTTTTATTTCAGGAAGCAGCTGCAGGTGGAGTTATTAAGATGCAAGTTCAAGGTGTGAAAAAAATTTACTCCTTTATATTAACTCATTTCCTTTGTTTGTTAAAAATAACCCCAACCTACTATAATGAAGCCTGCATACTGGGACAAATATTTTAACCACTGTTTATCTGAGTACCTTAGTTGGTCATTAAGATCATTAGGTAGATGCAAGAAGTCATCTCTCCATGCTGCAGAGTCTGAGGCCCTGTACTTGCATATTTTCCAGTCTCGCTGTATAACAACCCACTGACATCCCCCCCAGAAACTCTCTAGTTGCAGCTTTGGTCACTCCAACATGGTTGTCTATTTGACATACTGCAACAGACCGTCGGCTTCTGTGAATCAGCCAAGTTCCACCAACGTCACTGGAATTACTCCGGTACCAACATTATATGCTTGGCTTTAAGGTCCTGACAACAAGAAAAAGAGAATTGAGGAGTAGTGTTGAGCATCGCAATACCAACCTTTTAAACCTTCACAATGAAATGTGTAGTTCCCAGGGATGGCATTCACAGTCCTGAGCTGCATATGGTGTTTTTAGGCTAAGAACTGAGGCACCTTCAGGCCTGGGTGGCAGCTATGCCAGGATTTTGAGGACGGTAATTTTGAAGGTTGCACTCATACCTTGCTGTGAGTGGAGCTAGCCTGTAATTCTCATCTGTTTGCCTAATAGTATTAAGTTAATGTATTATTCATAAAATGCCTTTGTGCTTCTTTTCATCAAGTGTTTTATCTTTGTGCTGCTTTTAAGCAATCTTTTCATTGTTTTCTAATCTTTGCCTAATTTAAGTATACTGAGAAGAAATCCTGTGTTTGTATCCTCATAGCATCTGTCAGCACTGCAGCTCTAGGGAGAAAAAGAAATTGAAGCTATGTATCGCCAGTACTTTTAAACATGCCATAACTTTCATCAGCCTAAATTTGAGCTTCGTCTTCAGGGACATTACATTAGCCTTCCAGAAACACTGATTAAAGGGCTTAGAAAGCTTCTCTGTACTTGCCAGAGACATCCCACCGGCATTGCTGTGGATTGTCTTCTCTCATTCCTTGCTCACTGCAGCAGAGATCACAGCCTCCCCAGGACCCTCTTGGGCCAGGGTGCTGCCTCCGCGCTTCACAGGAACGAGCCAGCTACCTGCAAACTTCATCCAGTCACACCGGCTGGGGTCTGGGAGCCCTGAAACATAGAGAGGGATCAGTAAACCGCTGCAAGAATTACTCCCTCTCTGGAAAAAAACCCCCAGCTTTTCTTTCACTGAGACATTGAAGGAGCTCACAACATCGTGTTTATAAGTAAGGAAGGTTAAGAGGTTACAGAATCACAGAATATAACTACTGTCATGTAAGAGGACATTTATATAACTGTGCATAAAGGATGTAAGTCACAGAGCCAGTCTGGGAGGTTAGCTGACAAGGTGTAACAAATGTCTGGGACCTGCCATCCAAATACTGAATCTGAGAAAGCTCAAACCTTTAGCTGTAAAACGTTATTGATAATAACATGTCCTGAAAGAATGATACGGGAAATTATCTACCAATGAGTCATAGCATCACTTCTGAGTCTTTTGAAAAGAGATAATTTTTTTCAGGAATTAAAGTATTTGCCTCACAAAAGGAATTTTGGGGTGGAGTATCTGTCACAAAGATATCAAAGCTGTCAGAGTAGAGCATCAACATCGAGGTTTCCCAGCCTCAAGAACAGTAACTGAGAGTTTAATAATTAACTTTGGGGCACCCATACTATTAAATTTTATGGGGAATTGTCAGCAACACACACTGAATGGCTTTGAGAACACTAATCTGTTTATGCATGCAAAATCTGGACAGTATGTTGGAATTCCTATTGCAGATAACAAGTATTCACCAACTCAGGAACATACTGAATAATACATGTCAGCACACCATCCATATCAACTAAAGAAGCTGTTTCCATTTTTTTTTTTTTAATGCTGCACCTTTCTCCATATGAGTGCATGTGGACAACACTCAGCCGAACAATTGCATAGCACCATAATACCCCTAAAGAGTTCAGTAGTTATTCCCCAAAGGTATTTTTAGCACAAGGGGCATAACAGAAGCAGTTACCAGGGTGATTTCTGTGGGCCTTCCTCTTTCTCCTCTATTCCTGTTTAAAGGAAAAAATGAATTTAGATGCCTCCAGTTTGAAAGAAAAAAATATATTTGGATTTTTTTTGGTAACATTTTCCATGAAAGTCAATTTGCATTTTTATAAACAAATCTTTTCCTAGTCACAAGATGGGCATGACATTTATGGAAACTGTATGTTCATCTGGCCTGGCATCTTGCTGTTGTTGCTGTTCAGAGGTGCTTCTGATCATCTCAAAGCTGATGGGTTTTGTTTTGGTTTTTACTTCTGATCTCTCTCTAACGAGTTCAGTCATTACTGCCTTAAAAATTAGCCAAATGAGGTGTGTGAAAAATATTTTATTTCTTGTTCCCTGATTAAGGATAGAGCTGTTTGTTCTTCTCTATTTGCCTTGACTTACCTAGATGGTCCACTGCTTGTCTGCCTTACACAAGGTTTGTGTTTATAAACAGGTTAGATGAAGTAAGCAAAGTAAATAGCACTAAGTTCTCAACTGCAAGAGTAACCAGACTTTCAAAAAGATGTAAGTAGTATTGATTTGAAATTTTTCTGTGCATTAGACTGGACTGTCATCACAGTCTTGCCTAGAAGTATTTCTGAACACATTTTTCGAATCCACTTCATAACTTAATGTAGTCATCACATAATCTGGAAGAGAGAATGAATGTTGTTCACTAGAAGTTACCATGAAAAGCCGTACTTCTCAAAAAATTGTCAGAATCTTTATTTTTTACTTCAGCTAGCACAGTTCATCTTCGCCCAAGTCCCTGATTTGGTCCTTTTGTACAACTCTTCTAACTTACTTTTACCATTTACCGAGTAATCACCTGCTGAAAAATTCTCATCTTTTCTCAGAACTCTAAACTCATCTTACTTCAGACAGGCAAATATGCGTCGGTTAAAGGTAAACAGTTTCACTCTTTATTTTGGTTTTGACAATGCAAAACCAAAGAAACTTGCAGCTATATAATCAAAATCAACCCTTCTGTACTTGCAGGTCAACGAGACTGGCTAGAGAACATGTAAGAACTCGGCATGCCCTGTAATGGGGTCTTGTGACCCTTTAACAGGCAAAACAAACCAAAACCATAAAATGGGAATGTATTCTAAGAATACTCATGTCAGGCACAAGGCAACTCTATTTTGCATCTTCA
Source organism: Fregata magnificens (assembly GCA_013389945.1). Classification (NCBI taxonomy): domain Eukaryota; kingdom Metazoa; phylum Chordata; class Aves; order Suliformes; family Fregatidae; genus Fregata; species Fregata magnificens. Next base: position 15,928 of record WAAD01015307.1, on the reverse strand, counting down.
TTAAGCCATTTCACAGACGCCTCCACTCACTTCTTTTCATGAAGACAGTGCAGTGTGGTTTTCTTGCACCTGAATTGCTTGGAATATATTAAAGCTTCCAGGGAAATCAGTAAGAAAGAACATTTGGTGCATGATATTCAGCCATAATTCTATTGGGTCATGCTCATTTCCAGCTCTCATTATGACTGTAAATAGCTGGTTAAAAAGGTGCAGACTGGCATCTTTAATAAGCTTCTGTTAAAAGGCAAACAAAAAAAAAAAAAAGGAAAGTTTCATGAATTCAAGTTGTTCTGTTACAAAGAAAAAGGAATGAAAATTCCATGATACAAAGCGCTTTATCTCACTTTTAGAGGTTGCATAGGAAGATTGTGATGGCTTATTTATTTGCAGGATGGTTGTTGCTGAAGGGTCCAAAGAGAAATAGGCGTAGCCCATTCTGGTAGGGCTGCTGAGTCACTGGAGAAAAGGAGATCTATGCCGAAAATGACAAAAATTTTTTAACCAACAAAAATGCAAAGAATGAGGGAAAGTTCTGCAAAAAATGGGCAGGGATTAAAAAAAAAAAGATAAAATTTTCTTATAGATCTCTTCTAGAACACAGATAATAAACTTGGTGATACCTTATAAGATTAAGTTTCCTTTCTTCCTTTCTCTTTGTCCCTTTCTTATTGTGTGAAGATTAATTTATTATGGTTTATACCAGGAATTCCCAAGACATGCAAGAAAAAGGCAAGTGGTGATAATCTGTTATTGATTACCCTAGAGGATTCTAACAAATTATCCAATTCTATGAGGCCCTGAAACATATGTTTTCTAACATGGTTTCCAGTTTCCTTCCGTTATTTAGCTTTCTGATTTAAATCACAACAGTAATGAAGACTGTGGAATTTCTAATGCAAATCATAACACAACTGAAATGTTACAAGTATCTATTACGAAGATGGCATTGTTCAGTTTGTGCATGTTCCCACCGTTCTGTTATTTCTTTTTTGCATGACTCTGCATTAGATTTTATTTTTATCAGAGAATCAGACTAAATCAGACATTATCAAAAGGTAACAAAAGAAATTAGTTCCTCCTTACCTAAAGGTCACAGATGAATTCATTTTAAATAAATATGAATTTTAAAGACCACCTGTTCTTTTTATAAAGTTCACATTTTGATAGATGAAACAAAAGAGAAATAATTTGATGATATAAGAATACAGGGTTTCCTGATAGTAATTCAATGCTTTCATTGCAATTCAATAGTATTTTCTATTTTCATCGAGGATGCCGTAAGAAGAAATATCAAACGAGTCCTGCATGGCTTTGCTTCATTCTTTTTCCTCTTGAAATGTAAAAATGCCTTTTTCTTACTCCAGAGATTAGTGCTTTCTCTTTACTTAAAATTATAACTAACATGCTCTCATTGATCTTGAGGATACACAAGAGAGAATACTCCAATGCAAGTTTCAAGTTTCAGCATAAATAAGGGCAAACATAAAATAGCAAATCTTCACAAAGTGAATATATCAAAATTTTAAATGATCCTAGGTTTGCCTACAGTTCACATGCAAATTCAGTCCAGGGCCATATATTACATTAAACAGCAAGAGCAGAATCTTAATTTTCTTGCACTACAAAAACAGGACTAGGGCTTTTGAGACAGAGGCTCTACTTAAAGCTCCTGCCTACACAAATTTCTTAAGTAAACTATTCAATTTTCACTTCCTTCTGATGTTTTGCTAGTCCTGCTTATTTTGACTATATGGGCTTTATAAAGCAAAGACCATCATTTATTCATTTTTTGCACGGGACCTAGAACAATTGTTTCTTGAGTGAGCGGAGTACTTCAAATAATACAGATATTTCTTATTCTGTGCACTGGGCTAGCAAAGCTGTCATTCTTCTGTCTGTTCACCTCTCTTCTGCACGCACTTCAGTGTTTGGACTGGGAAAATCAAGGGTACAGAAACATGAGCAGAAGGAAGGCTTTGCCTGTAACAATTCTTTGTTGCTACTACAGAAATAAGAGTGAAAGGTGCCTTTGTAGTCTGCAACCCTCCCTGAACTTCTGAGTTAATAAGACTACAATCTCTGCCATAGTAGCCAGTGCGGGGATCATGAGAAAGGATCATAACAGTGCTTTCATTTGTTGTGGGATGCTCAGACTCTCTGTTATCTTATAAAACACAGTGAAATACTACTGCTCATGCATGGGACTACCGTGTTCTCCACAGCCATAGAAGTCCAGACCCATAAAATCTTATGTAGGAAACAGAGGATGTGGCAATTCCTAAAAGAATAACAACAGTCTCCAGCACTATCCTGTTTAGAAAGAAGAGAGGTTTGCTTGTATACAGGCATTTTTGAGGAGTTAAATGTGGGATCTGGAATCCCTGCTCTCCCAGACAAGGGTTCAGGTTGCCTCTTTGAACTAATCTATTCTATCTAAAGGCTGAACCTTATATAATAACAACTTTGTGGGGGTTTGTCCTACGGCAAATGTACTTTCAGCATCAGGAAATGAGGATGATGCTTTCTGAGTCATTCTCCCAGCTGGATCATGCCTGGATCATGTTGCCAATAGTAATTTTAAAATACTTCCCACCCTTCCCTGCTCCTACTCCACCACCACTAGCAGCATGAGATGTGAGCATTCAAACAAAATGCAAACAAGAGGTAACTAGCTGGTCTGGCTTTGTACATTCTTCTGCCTTCACTTCCGAAACAGATAAGAAGCATAACTGGTAAAAGTGGCTCATTATTTCTTTTTTTTTTTTCTTTTATACAAAGCAAGACAATAATTTGAAAACAAGCACTTGAAAGCCAGCAAGAAATCTAAGATGACAGTTTATCTCCGTATTAAGAAAAAAACAACCCTGCACACAAAAAAAAAAAAAAAAAAAAGGCTGTATTGGGTTTGCGTAGCAAGGCTTTTGTAGCGGGGGGGCTACAGGGGTAGCTTCTGTGAGAAGCTGCTAGAAGCCTCCCCCATGTCCGATAGAGCCAATGCCAGCCGGCTCCAAGAT
>WAAD01015305.1:58860-93479 GCA_013389945.1 Fregata magnificens | reverse complement strand
TTTCAGTATTCAGCTCATTACACCATTTACAGAGTAAAACGAGGTTGTGTTATTTGCTTTTGCTTTTCTAGTCTCTGAAATTTCCCAGGTCTTCCAGATCTAATAAAAATCAACATAAGTGGGTCAGTCTTCTTCTAAGAACATTCCTTTTTGTGGAACTTGCCTGGATTGTTTTTAAGGACTTCCTTCTGAGGGAAAAAACAGGAAAAGACATCTTGATTTCTTACTGTTTTCCCAACTGAATCAAATATTTCTCATATGTCAGTGGGTTTGCTCTGTGTACACTATACAGTTTGTTAAATGTACTTAGTTTCTAGTTGTAAGGACAGATGAAACATTCACAGTCAGGGCTTCAGGGACATGCAGTCCTTGTGCATGGTGGGCTTTCTTTGCAATTGAGTTCCTAGTTCTTCTAGGGTTAGAAGATGGTTCATTCTCTAATTTTTCTAGATGCTTTCATTTTTGTTTTGTTTTTCTCCACCTCTGATTTATTATTTATGGAGGTATTTATTTATTGATTCTCTGCAGGAGAAAAACTGTTGAAAATAAGCCAGTTTGAAAAATGAAACCATGCTTGTGTCCCCAAAGTTTGTGCGCTAGCAGGAAGAGGAGAACTGGTTGATACTTAGCCCATACAGCCAGCATTATTTATTCATTATTTAGGGATATAAATGCATAAGTTTCTGTCTTCACACCCATCAGTTTGTTCCTTCCCACACCACTTCCCACTCTGGCTGTTCCAGAGCTTGACAACTCTTATGTTGACAGTCTTCTTCTCATTTCCAGTCTGTACATCTTTATGACCAGTTTACAAGTATTTGTCCTTGTGACAACTTTTTCAGTTAGTTTAACTAGCTTGTCTCCCTCCCTGCTGTTTACTCCCCTGCTTTATATATAGAGATTGGTCATAGCCTTTCTCAGCCTTCATTCTGGTAGTCTAAACCAGCCATGGGTAGTATACACACAGAGACACAAAATGAAACACGCCATCTTCAAAACATCTCTCATGGGGTTTGAACTTGGTTTTGACGGAACAAACACCAGAGTCAAAATCTCCCAAGCCATAGACCAGATTTGAGACTTCACAATTCTGCTTTGTGACAGTGACATTGCTCCTTTCAGGCCTTCAGAAGCAGTAGCTACCTTTAAAGAGTTAATTGGAATATTTTTTCCTGACAGCAGTGCAGACTGGTCCAGTTCCTCCGTGGAAAATTTCATTAATCTGTAGAAAAAAATGAGAAAGGTACAGTGTGGGTTTCACAAGGTTAAACCCTAGAGCAGGATGTCATGCAGGATCTGGCTCCTTCCTCCTTGCTTATGGGGTATGGTAGGAGAATTTAGGACTTGCTACAGGTGATAAAAGAATGTGATGGTGCAGAAGTTTATCCATTGTCGTCCTCCTCCATTGTCCTGTCCTCCATTGTCACAGCATTGGCTCCTATGTTGGGGAATTGCATTAGGGAAGCTACAGGGCTTCCCTAAATTGACCCTAAATTCCCTAAATTGTCTGGGCTAGGGCTAGGGTATATTGGTCCTGCATGGCATCCTCATTTCATGCGTTCCCTTTTGCTAAGGACTGCTCAGCTGCAGGTGAAGTCACTCCTTCCAGAGGAGGGCCGTTGGTCTCAGATTTGTGCACCCATGGTTGAAAGACAAGAGGGCATTCACATTTCATTCGTACAGCAGCCCCAAGGAAGGTGATATTCTGGACCAGTCTGGCCTTTCTAATATGACTAGCATTATACTTACGTACTATCTGTAAGCTAGGACTAAGCTGCAGGCCATCCTTTGTTCTGAAACCTGAGAAATTTTCTCTGTTCTCTCAGCTTCCCTGTCAGCTTGCTTTTGGCAAAGTTAGAGTGCATGAAGAAGAAAAAGATCTGCCAATTATATCCTCACTGTCTGCTGCTTAGGGGGCAAACACATGTCTTATGCGTTATGATTCAGAAACCTGCTTGCACATTTTTTTACCAGCTTCTGAATTCTCTGTATTGATCTGTCAGTTTAAGGAAAAGCAAAAAGACCTGAATGAGGATTATGGTCCAATACAAAATGTGTTTGGACAGTTCTTCAGCATAAAAGCTTCCTCCCACCAAAGGGCCAGAAAACTTACTAGCAGACCCAGTTTTGTCCTCATGAAGAAAAATCAGTCACTGATTTGATGGCAAGAATATTGGTGATTGAAAGGAGTCTGTAGTCCCAAGTTAGATTTTATTTAGACGTAGCTTATTCTTCAATGAGAATCAAAAGAAAAATCCAGTTGCATTTGTTTTAAGTTCATTTTTTGCTTTTGGCCTCCAAAAATAGTATGCTGAATCCATAACGTTCTCAGTACTGAAGGAAGGTAACATCCAAGAATCTGTTAGGAGCTCCTGAGTCAACATGGCCTTTCTTTTATATCAGAGTCTCCAAAAAACTTTTCTATGTCCCTTTTTCTGACCTGCTTTAGGAAGCATCCCCCAGTGTGATCCACATCCCTACTGTCTGTACAGAGATGACAAGGGCAAATTATCACCTTGAAGCTCACCAGTGTCTGCAGGAAGGGACTAGTTACTTCAGGTCTGGGAGGGAGCCCTGCAGTATGGACAACGGGAGGACTGAAACGTGGGGATGAACCCTAAAGCGATGGTTGCTGCACTTGCAGTGAGATGCTGACACTGCTGAAACAACACAACAGAGCCATATTTTGTCACACCTCTATTCGTCCTTTCCTTAGCAGATTTTCTACGTCGAGCTAGAGGCAGTCATCTGGCACAAGAGATGTATAAATGGCAGAGAAATTCCCCATCAGCTATTTTTGGGAAAAATCAATTCTCTCTGTATTCGAGAAGCTCTGAGCTTGCTAAACTCCCTACCTTTTAACTGCAAATTGCTCAAAATATTTTCCCCTTATCATCAATAGAACACAGGGAAGCAAATCCAGTTTGAGGCTGAGCTGGTATATTTTCAGGCTGATTTAAGCCAGCTGTTTTATTCATTTATTTTTACCTATATGTGCAAAACCCTGCCTCTCTTGAAAGCTGTAGAAGTCCTGCTTTGATATCGTGGAGAACAGTCCAGCCCAGAAAGCTCCAAACCCAACCAACTGGTGAGCTTTTATGTCACCTACTGTATTCACAGGGAGGGATGGATGGTGGCACTCCTGCCAGATGCTCTGTTGCTGGTAACCTAAAACCAGGCAGCCGTGAAGTAGGCTACCATAAAGTGAACACAGAGAGGCAGGGTCAGGAGCAAGAGGTTTTGGGTCCAAACCTGAGCAATTTGGGAGGAATGAGGGCAAAGAGTGAGCCAAAGAGTCTTTGTAATCCGTGGGTATGATTTAAAATCAACTTTGTTCCAGCTGGGCTAAATTTCTTCCAGCGGGGGTGCATCTCCTGGGGAATGGTTGTGGGAGTAAAACACCAGTAATTGCTGTTGCCAAGTCCATCAAGCAGGCCCTGTATGAACTGCTTGGCATTGTACAAGACACAAAATGGCTTGCCTTCAAACTGCTATTGTAATTTTCATCAAAACTGTGCTTCTGACTCAACACACTGTACTTAACACAATTTATGACAATATTTCTCCCTCAATAGCTTTTTGTGGAGTGTGTGCAACCTATTCTGCAGGCTGCTGGCTTTCTTACTTAGCATCTATTTTATGGCCTGCGTTTTAAATTCCTTTAAGTGCAGGCAGTTGAGGAACAAGTTTCTGAGAGAGAGAGAGATCACTACTCAATCCCAATTCCCTCATGCAGCGTCTGTATACTCTTTATAGGCCAGTACCTTCTCCCCCAGAGACTGCGGCATTTCAGGAGTAGACAGAAAAACCCCAGTCTATGTAAATCACTTAAAATGATAATGTTCTGTGAGATTCTTCCATATATAAGATGGAGTGTTGATATTGATATGACAGTAACTTTTAGCTGAGATCACAGACCTCTCATACTAGGCATTACCCAAATCCATAGGGAGAATTTGTTCCTGCTTCAGAAAGCTTGCATTGTAAATAGCTGTATGAGATAAAGGATGGAGGAATAAACAAAGGCAACCACAGAAGATACATTTACATTGTCAAATAACTCCCACATCTTGGTCCCCTGATCGTCCACATTGCATAAATATTAATTCTCTGCCTTTTTTTTTTTTTTGAGGGAACCAACTAATCCACTCCAAAATGAAACCTGGATCTTTGTGGGATGAATTACCTCTCTCTGAATGGCAACACACCAAGTTTAGCTCCTTGCACCATCCACAGCCCTTCAACACTCCACTAGACTTGCACTGTCAACCTCCAATGTCAAGGCATATAATCCATTCTCATACAATCATGCCATAAAACCCCACTCTGGTGGGCAGCAGCAAAGTTTTCATGTGTTTCAGGCTGCTTTGATGTGGAAAAAAACCCCACAAAAACTTGAAACTTGATAATTGTATCTTAGAGCTACAGAGGCACCTTGGTAAGTCCGGAGCCACACGCTATGACCCATGGACCCTGCTGATCCAGTCCAGGACAGGGTAAATACAGCTACTCTGAACCATGTAGTCAAAATCCCAGAGCAGACATTTTTTAGCAGTGTAAATATAACCATGATATAGTCCTGTGGCAGAAAAGTTTAATTAAACTCCCGGTGTCCTTCTCCCAGCTTCAGCTTTCTTGCCACTAAGCCCAGCTTGGGGAAAGGGGGATGAAGGGAAGATGTAAGTCCAACATCTTCTCAAGGGGTGATCACAACATGAAAAGCCTGAACTGCCACCAACAAGCAGGATTAGCACTGTAGGAGAAAGCCAGCCACACTGATGACGTCTGACAATATAATGTACAGCAAAAGTCAAATATGTCACATCTTCAGACATTTGAAGTACTCTAACTTGTGCATAACTGATTACTTTCAGAGCTGAAAAATTGTATTTTGATTATGACATTAGCACAGGTTCAGATTCTTAAGTCAATGGATGACTTGTTAGGTGAACTCCAGAGGTCATACAACAGGAACAAGCCTGAATCCTTTGGCTGAAGTATCAGCCATGTCCTCATCATGGCCCATACAATCAGAGCACGTTGATTAGCAGAGGTGACAGGAGCAGTGAGAACATGAAAACACCGGATTAGAAAGGAGTCTGTCACAAAGGTTTGGTTATGCTTTTCCACATTACTTATATGCTCCCACCCCCAAAGCTTTATTATTCTGCGTTCATTAAGAGCGAGGCATTCACTTCTGATCAGATGGTCTTCTGCAAAGCCTAGGAATCACTTAAATCCCCCCAAACTCCTCAGTGATGCATTGGCTTTTCCTAGCCCTCTATACCCAGCAGCTTGCTGTAGATCTTGGCTGAAGACATTAAAGGCTTTAGGGGGTGTTCTGTGATGTGGTGGTCTGTGCTGCATGAGGTCTTTCCTTAAACTCTTGAAATACTATAACAGGCTGCACCAGCAAAAGATAAAACTTAGTTGGATGACCTAGGAAGAGAGCTTTTTTCTGGTACTTGCAAAAGCCTAGTAGGAAATCCAGGAGAACTTGTAGCCAGAAGTCTTCAGGTTAATTGTGTGACTCATGATGCTGTATTATTAATTGTAATAAAACTTTATTTCAGCCATTGATGTATGTGAATAATGTAACCATGTACATTAGCTAGATGCTTCTCTTCCTTACCACTAATTTCATTTCATTAATTTCATTTGGCTTTTCTTACAAGAATTCACATCTTCCATCTCTCTCACCTGCTTTTTTAAGATGCAGAGAGGCAAGTCATTTTCAAACCTTCACGAAACAAAAGCAAAAGCTGTAATTTAGGATATCTACTCAGTAGTCTATGGCACAAAATACTCATCTCTCCTTTTCTTCCCTTGTCCTCCTCTCACAGTGCTGTGCTGTGCTGTCTTAGCTCTCCCAGGTTCCCTTCCCCCTGTCCTTCCCCTCTCTCTCTTACTTGCCTGACTTTCCCTATCCCAATCACAATTCTGTCGTGTTCTTGCTCAAAATGAAATAGCTTGTTCTTCTCTTCTCTCTTGCTTTGTTCGTAAGTCCTCCCAGGCTTCTGATCATTTACTTTGCCTATTCCTGCCTCCTCCTCCCCTTCTACCTACTGTATTTTATTTCATTGCACTTCATTTCATTTCATTTCATTTTTGAGGCAATACAGCCAAACTTGAACACAATATTCAAGGTGAGGGCATCTCGTTAAATGATATAATGGCATTGTGCTACTTTCAGCATTATTCTCAGTTCCATGATTTCTGTACAATATGATTTTCTTTTCTTTTGCAACCGCCATTGTGGATGTGGCAGATATATTCATTGAAATGTCCACATTTGGACTCTGAAAGGAAGAATTTGAGAGTATCAAAGAGGTTACTGCAGGCAGCTGTACTACAAGCTCAGAGATGTAGTTCAGCAGGCAAACTCTTCACTCTTATTTTCCATGGTAACTTTGGTAGAATGGCTGTCTAGCTGTATAGAAATCTTAGGCTGAACGGTTTTGTTTTGTTTTGTTTTGTTTTGTTTTTCATTGTAGAGGAGTTGGAGGTCTAGGGAAGAAAGATTCCTCATCACTACAGAAATAACCTGGATCCGAGTTCAGTTCAGTTCCTGGCACATAAAGATATTGAATAAGATGCTTTGCCTCACTGTGCTTTTATTCTCATCAACAAAACAACATTTCCTAACCTAACTTCTTATTTACTGGGGTGGAAGCTCTCTTGAACTTGGAGGAGGTGTTCCGTGAATATTAAACAGCTTTCTTGAGCCCTTCTCCCCTCTAGGGTCTTATCCCATGAGACTCTTCTTGTCAGCAGATCTTTGGCCTCTTCACTTCACTGTTCAGTGCCGTGGGATTTCTGTCCTGCGTGGTAGGATGCTGTGGAATGTACAGTGTAGATGTGACACGAGCACGTGAGCACACAGCTTGGGGGCCAACAGTGTCAACATGGACAGGACACTACCAAGGGGACCTTCTCTAGGGCTGGCCTCAGAAGCGACTGCTCCGTGAGGAAAGGTATATTAATCTCTTCTCCTGGGTTAGGGAAGTAAGAGGCAGGAACTGGTTACACAGTCAAGTCTAAATTAATCTTAATGAATTTCTAATGACAGCCAGTGGGCAAAGGATGTTATTTGGGAAGATCAGCAGGAGCATGTTGAGTTCTGCTGAGCGAGGCAGAAGGCAGCATGGCTGGGCTGCCTCAAAGAAAACCGAGGTTTCCAGGAAATTGTAGTGCTGTGGTCCAGTGGCAGCAGAGATGAAAATCTGGACATACTGGGGCAGAAAGGTCTAGAATTACTGTATGCATAAGCGTTGCTTTTTTTTTCTTTTGCCTTTTTTTTTTTTTTTTTTTAGAAACTTGGAGCCTACGGCACTGTATGCAGGTTGACTTTATCAAATATAAAGGCAAATTTCTGCCAACTGCACATCTGGCAGGGAGATCAAGTCTCCTCAGAGGAGATTTGGGTTATATTTACTCCTTGAAAGTGACATAGGGAGACACTGGTACCATGTCAACATGGGCATTTTCATACAGCTCTTAAAGTCATTTCCCTTGTCAAGCCTGCTCTGTACTCTCCCTCTTACTGTGTGTTGAACCTGTTCCCACAGCAAGCAGTTTTCCAGTTCTAGCATTGGTTTTATCCCGGCTGGTATGTGCAATTAAAGCCTAAGCACAGCCAATCAATTCTGTCTTCACAGAGCTTTCCTGGCTACTTCAAACAGTTTGAGAACAAAGTTTATATAAAAAGATTCCCTTCATCCCTCCTATTCCTTGCTACATATGTTAAGCTAGTTTTTTATAGTGTTCATGAAAAACACCAGTGATACACAAATATAGTAGACATGTAGTTCCTCAAGCCAGTTAGAACAGTTAAGTTTCTTGTTTTCTCATATTAGTGGATTTAAGAGTGCTCATATTATGAAAATATCCATCAACAGTGCTCTTATGGGTCCATGAATGGAAGGGAAGTTTTGAATGAAATAATCTTTATATTTCCACATTCTACTGTAAATCAGTAGAGTTAGAGGAAATGGTTATCCATATATATAAGTTTAGAGATGTTTTTAACCATGGAAAATGCCACTGTGCGACCGCTAGCATCTCTTTCACCTTTTACTCCATTCACCAAAAAAGCACTTGTTAAGTCTATAATACCTGCTGGAAAGAATATGTGGCTTATTCATCTGCTACTGTGACTTGGAAGTTTTCTCCTGAGTGCCTCTCTCTTTGTACTCCACTATCCCAGCTGCAGGAATTCATATCCTTCTCTACAGGATAAAGCTGGGGTTTAATTGTCATCTTTCCATGAAGAGGACAGTCAGATAAAGTGGGGGAAAAAATGCATTTCAGCAGCAGCCTGAGTTACATACAATTAGAGGCAAAGTCAAACATGTGTTTACCCCAGAGCTCCCCCTTCCCCAGCAGTCCTTGGCGTCTGATCCCCCCTCATCTGCTCCTGTTATTCCAGTTCTTCCCTATTTCTGATAACTCCCTGCCTTTGTGCCTCCTTTTGTCTCCATTATGTAAAAGTGGAGGTTATCTGATGATATATTTGCCAAGTAACCCTATTTTTAGAGTAGTGTGGGCTATCGGGTACAAGCTAAACATGTGAAAATACAGCAAATGGAGTGTATAAGGCAGAACAAAAATGGTACATCATCCAGCTTATCCAGTTCCTGCTGAAATAGGTAATTGCCATCTTTAGCTGCCATTGGAAGTTCCCGGTGAATATAGGAAATGGAATACTAGAAAGAAAGAGGTTGTTAAACCACAGGTTGCTTCACTCACTGATTTCTTGTGTTAGTCTTCATTTAGCTCTGAAAAACGTGCAATTTTTCTAACTTCTTAGAGATCTTGTTTTAATACTCAAATACCTCAGCCCAGACCTTTAATTTTTACAAGATATAAAAGTTGTTTTATACCCAACTGCTTACATGTTTAAGCCTCTGAATCCCTCAGCTGGTTTTAGTGCCACTCTGACAATGAAAAGGGCTAATTCAAGATCTATTCTTACATTTATAGCATCATAAAGAATGTTCAGAGTAAAGACTTCATTTGCATACATCATAAAAATAAACAAAATAATTTGCATAAAAGACTGTGCATGTAGCAGTGCTTTGACTGAATGAGGAATCTTGGGAAGTATGTTTGTAAGAGGAGAAAGAGAGGGTAGGAGAAGAAGATGGCTTATCAAATGTAGGAAGGCTTTCAAGGGGTGGGATGCTCTGCTGCTTTATATTGCTAAATCCTTTGATATTTTGCAGTTTTGAGGCAGACGTGAGCTATAAAAATCCCTGGGAATCCCTTGAGAGGTGCTAGGTGATGTGTGGCAACTTCAGAGATTCTCTGGGTTGAAAGTGGTAATCAGTGTTTTTCATGGTCAAGTCTAGGATTGTACTAGTCTGACCAAAGCTTGAGAGAAATCCCAGTGGTTGGTTATGGATATTTAGCATGCATCATTTGTCATCTGTGTCTGCATCCCAGATTTCTCTCTGGTGTGATTCAGTATTGCTGAAGTCAGCAATCTGCTTTGGAAGTATGCTGATTTATTGTGCAGGGGGAGAATCTAGGTCGGTGGCATACCTTTATGGCATGATGTGGTGCCCATTTAGGATTTTCTGGCATTTTACATCAAGAACATGGAAAATAACCCTGACAGTCTACACTGATGGTGTTCATCTTAGCCATGGTTGCATCACTTTTTACTGCCACATACCTTTTTTTTAGAAAATAATTTTGCTTTATGTTTTGATTACTTCTGTTTGCAAGTATCATCCTCCATGGGGCTCAACTTGAGGCAAATTTGAAGGCAGAGGAGCATGAATTTAAAAGATACTAACAAGAACCCGCTTCCTACATCTTTTAGAAATGCTTGGCCAGTTTTCTGCTTTGGGGCTTTGAATATACAAGTCCAGATCTTCCCAGTTCCCTGAGTCTTTCAGATAGGCTTTAGGTTTCCATGACTCAGTTCTCTCTCCTGTAAAATGAGGGTTGTCAGAGACTATGCTGCACTCGGAAAGAGTGTAAAAGGTGCTGTGTAAATAGTATGGAAATACAGGTCTTGAGAGCTAAGCAAAGCAGCCTAAAGAGTTATGTGCCAGGTTGTGGCTGTCCTGTGGTCTCCTCTCATCCAGCTAATGAGTGTAAAGCAAAATTGCTATTGGGATGGAAGAGCCTCAGGAAATGTTTGAGTCCTGTGCTTGAGTAGTTATGTCTAAAGCTGGGGTGATTAGCCGATGCTATGGGGAAAACCACTCAATATGCATCAGGATTTCACAGCCCTCTCTGATCCTGCCCTCCTGTAAAGGTTAATGGATCCATGAATTGCTGGAGCACATAGACCTTACCCATAGACCCTGCTGACAAGGCAGCCCATGAGGACTACAGGTCTAGTACTTGTCTGTCCACCAGACCTCTGCCACCATGGGATGGGTCTCTCTGTGGATTCAAGGGAGGGAAGACTGCTGTCTGCATCATCATTAGCTGAAAATTTTCATCTGTATTTCATAGACTTAATTCATAATAAAGGCTGTGATTGTGGCTTCATATTTCAGTGGTTTCAGAAGACTGTGTGTTATTAGGCATTAAAAATCCCACAGAAAGCAATTTGCAAGGTTTGGAATTTCTACTTGTCTTGGCCCATATCTTCTCCTTCCCACCCTTTGCCTTGCAATTTAAATGACAAGAAATGTGCCGTGCTTCTCACGCTGGGACCATGCAATGTCAGCTACACACACACAGACACAGGGACAGCTGCATTTCAGCAGAGGAGTAAAACATATATGGCTTGACATTCAGTTTTAACTTGTTGGTATGAAACAGCTCGTTGTGTATTGTAGCATGATTGCAGCACGGTTGTGGCTGTAACGGCTGAGACTGGCTTCTTTTGAAGCTGAGCTGCTGAGACTACAGGAGCATAAAGAAATGATGGGATGTTGACAGCTGGCTCTGCTCCCCACCATCGAACAGATCTGGGTCCCAGGTCCCCCTAACAGCACAGGTCCAAGCTCTGGATCTGAGATTCTTGGAAACTAAAGAGCATCTTACCTGACCTGTTGTTTCTCCCTGCTCTCAGCACCTGAGATTTTGGTGCTGTCAAAAGGAATCTCCATGAAGAAAATGGACAAAACCAAAAGGGATGAAGGAAGGGGGACGGCGAAGGGCGGTTGTGTTACGTGCGCTTTGCTGATTTGTAAGACTTGTGATAAATTTCATGCCATGCATAGCAAGCTTAGTTTGCTCTCCGGCACATACCATTCTCTTTTATATAGGCCAGCAATTTTGTGCCTGGTAATTGAAATGTTGCACACTTTTAGGACTTTTTTTTTTGCCAAGCGTGGTATCTTTTGAGGGTTGAAACAGAATCCCCTTTAGCTGATTGCCAGCAGTGTGGTACAATGAACAAGACAGCCAGTTTGGGTGTGATGCTGGCAACACCAGCTAGTAATTTATACCATATTACACAGCAGGACAGGAGCAGCTAATGAAGTGCTACCTAAGTAAATAGTCATTTGTGCGGCTCCGATTAAACCTTTGGAAGTATTTCCAGCAGAGCATATAGCACTAATGAATCTCATTATTACAAATTGCCAAGCAGCACCAAGTGTACAGGGAGACCTTGCCAGTCAGCCCTCTACAGCCACAAATCTTGCAGCCATAACTTAGCATGGACATAGCTTGCACCACTAAGAGGAAGGATTCCTTGAGACGAACTCTGCGAAGTCAGTCCGCTCAGTGCAGCATCCCTCTCTCCTCCCCTGCTATCTGCCTGTCATCCTGAATACCTCCAGCCTCCAGCCTTCCTCTCTTTCTCCCCGACCTCACTTTTACCGTCTGTTCTCACATTCTTCTCTCTCCAAGATTAGCTCTTCTTTGATTTTTTTGGTAAGTTTTTGCTTCCCCCCCCTTCTCCATCTCTGCTGAATCATACCAGAGAAACAGAAAATAAGAATATCCAGAACCATAGAGATCATCCTTTGTCCAGTTCTCCTGGCTTCTTTGCTAGAGATAATGCAGAAACGATCAAGCCAAATAAGATCAGTCTGTGAGGTTTCTATCACTTTTTTTCCTCTTCTTCACCTTATTAATATTTCAGCTGTCACACTCTATAATCTCATGCGTTAGCTTTACCCGGGCACACAGCTCTGTTTTGATTTGTTTATTTGAATCAAAGTTTCACCTCCTGATATTTTTCCCTGTCCAGGCTGGAATAGAGAAAATGAAATTTCAACAGAAAACACACACACAAATCATTAATATTTGACCTCTGGAAAGAACTCATTTATTAAACATTTTTTCATCCCTTCAGGGTATTCAGAGCCGTAGTTTCTTTGTGTGTTACTTTGGCAGTGATACTAGAGCATTTCCCCATGGGCTTCTCTAAGTGATCTCAAGTGTACACTAATAGCCCTTTACCTTTGGCTTTCATGAGTATAACACATGCTTAGTCACAGGATCCCCTTTGGATGATGTGGGGTTTTTTAGGTGCAGGGTTTTTTGATTCTTTTTTTTTTTCATTTTTGGGTTTTTCTGGGGTTTTTTTGTTGATTTGGGGTTTGTGGGGGTTTTTTTGTATGGCTTACAAGAAGATGGTTTGTTACTGTTTCAGTATGAAGTATAGGAGCCTTCTGCTGCAGCTCTGGAGTTCTAACAGATGGAGAATATTAAACCTTCATATATATATATATCTATTTCAGAGTGTAAAAGGATTGATTGCCACAGAGCAAGACACTAAAAGCTGGTTGTTGGTTTTTCTCATACTGAAGGATGTTTCCCTCCCGATGGTAAATGGCTCCAGAAAGACATTGACATACTGATCATCCGCTCATATCATTCTGGGTGGTGGATGCCCTTATAGACAATTTAGAGATTGAAAGGCCTGGAAGTACATACTAAAGAAAATTAAAAATCCAATCAAAACAACATAATAAAAACAGGAACCAGAATTGCAATTCCTGCACTAAATCTTGAATGGGGGTGTTTCAATAAGCTGTTTGTCCAAGTTTAACAGAAGAAATCTTCTCCATTCCTGGGTGGAAAAGGGGAAATTTCTGATGAGGAAGGACATGGGATCATGTAGTGAAAAGGTTTTGGTGGGCTCACATGGCCAAATTCAAGGGTTCCTGAACCAGTGGGAATTTAAAAATGTTAGAATTGGTAGCAAGAATAGTTTCCACAGCTTGAAGGTGGAGCATTAACTGTGGAGCAGTCTCTGGTCTTCACAGCAGCATGGGATGTGGGACATGTCTAGTCCCCAGGTGTCAGATGGTGCCAGAAGACTTTTTGCATTAGAGAGCAGAAAGATCTGGGCCTGTGAGGGAGGGCTGGCTAGTTTGGTCATGCTGGTATGGATTTATATCCTCTTCTCTGTTCCTCTGAAAAGCTAGATGCTTTCACTATATGGAGTATCTGGACAACTTGTAGATAGGATCTGCACATACCAGTTTATGCCAGAGGAAAAATAACAATGCAAGTAGCCACCTTCCTACCTTGCCCTACTTCCCAGATACAACCCCAACCTCAACCTCAACCCAGTTGTCCTGCAAGACCAGCACTTTGCTTGCACTGCCTGGGTTAGGAGGCACTTGCCGGGGGCTGGAGTCAGTGTCTTCTCCATTTCAGAACTGCCCAGCCACGCACATGCCACATCTTTAAAGGGCACAAGAGAAGGAGATCTGCGTGCAGCACTGAGCCCATGAAGCAGCAGTTAGCGATGATTTCTAAGTTTTCTTGGTTAAGCTCTCATTGTATCTCACCAGCCCACTCTTTCCCTCCACCCCATCCCTCAACAGCCAGTTCTTTCTCAAGATCTATTAATATCCTGTGATTTACCTACATATAAAGTATGTTACTTTCTGATTCCCACCAGGCATAGGGAACAGATGTCCCTTTTCAAGGGATTTCTCAGCAATTACAAATAATGCAGTGTAAATAAGTTTTCCAAGACCTTCAATTATGCTCATTAGCTTGAAGCTAATGAGACGTGGGATCAAATTTAAATCCACCAGCCTATAAATTTGGGGACAAAGAGGCTTGCTTAGGTCCACAGCTGTAACAACTGAATGTGGAGCCAGTACAAGAAGGCACTCTAGATATTTGAGGCAAAGCTCCTCAGGATTTTACTAGGAGCTTTGCACGAAGTAGGATCATGACTCAAGCTCTCATATTTTACCCCAGACATTACTCAACCTAGTCTTGTCTGTTCCTTTATAGGGGATGCTATTTTAGACCCACAGGGGAGTAAAGTCTTCAAGAAACACCCTCTTCAAGGGAAATCACAGGGCAACAGAAATGTTAAGGTTCTGCTTCTGGGGAGAGAGGATATTTTTAGCTGTGGGCTACCCAGGTATTTTTAGTTGCACATGCATCAGGTGCTTTAGATAAGAGTACATCTGGAGGCTGCAAGTCACGAGTCTCCTTAGAGCCCTCCTGGTTAGAGTTGGGTAAAAAAAGGCAAACCAACAAAAAAAAAAAACCAAACAGAAACCTCCCCCCCCCCAACAAAAGAGCCGTGTCTATTTTAGCAGCTCCATTTCTATTCACCAGGACCATTTCTGCAAGCTGATCTTTGCAATGCCATTTCTTCCTTCTACTCCCCATAGGAAAATCTCAAAATCCTGTCAAACATTGGTACCCACATACATGCACACATGTGTATCTTTTGCTGCAGATTCTTTTGCCTTAAAGGTTAGAAATAGCTCAACAGAGCAGCTTCATCTGTGGCTGGCTGTTAGTAAGAAGAGGGGAGAAGAAGGGACTGGTGGGCAGAGAAATACTTTGTTAGCCTTCTCAATTTCTCATCTTCAAGGAAGACATGTCTACTGGTCTACCCTAAACATATCTCAGGGATACTCAAGATAACTGACATGTATTTAATATGCTGATTTTCTGGTTTTGGATCTTGGCTGAAACTACAGAGAAGATGAGACAGGATTAAATACATAGCAGAGAGATAAAAAAGGTACGTCTAGTGCAGGAACGCGAAGCAGCCTTTGAAGTCTGTGGGAGGTATGACTGTTTCCTCCAGCTCAGAATTTGTATCAGATTATTTAATTCTTTTTAGGACTGTATATTAACAGACTTTTTTAATAGTATAGCTCTAAGCAAGTAAGTCAATGAACAGTCTGTAGCAGAACTACTGTTATAATTCTGCTCTCTGTGTCATGATCAATAATAGCTCACCAACTCCACTGCTCAGTGTAGAGTGAAAGTACATTTCTCACAAAAGATGGTCTAACACAGGAAAACTTTTTTTTCCCTTGATATATATTTAGCATAGATAGGTAGATTCTATTTTAGTAGACTAAGTCTCCCCATACATCTATAATAGATATAAAAGTGAACAAAGGGATGTTAATTCAGGAGGATATTCTGTGGCAACATCCGAGAATGAAAGGCATCCTGGAAAATTCCAAAATGTGTTTTTAAATATCATCATCCAGTGCAAGGTGCCCAAATTGACTTTAGAAGTACATTGTTGTTATTAGGAGTTGCTATAATAAGCAGAATCAACCAGCAGCTATTTCCTAATGGGGTTTTATAATTGCTTGTTGGATATTTCCGGTTTTTGGCTCAGAGCCTTTTATTCTTGTTGCTAACAGAAAAAGTGTAATAACCAGTAGCTGCAGCCTACTGTGGAGGACACCATCCAAGTTAGGAGAATATGTAATGAGCAGTTTTGACTCACATTCTCTTACTCTTTAGAAAATAATTCTAGTCTTTAAAAGGCTCCATGCACCACTTAACTCGGTAATTGGCAAAAGGGGATGGAAATACAACATTCTGCAAGCAAAGCTGCACATTTCAGATTACTCTGTGAGGAGAGCAGGCACTCCTTGTCACATATTCATAACTTCTTTCCAGTACTCAATAACCATTTGATATCAGGCAGCCAGCAGAATCTTGCTCTACCTTGCATGGAAGGATGCTGCTTTTGAGGTCGCCAGAGTATGTTACAGGCACAGTTACCTGGGGCTCTTCCACAACACATTTTAAGAGTTAGGCTGGGCAGGAATTTAATGATTGCAGGACAGGGAAACACAGATGCTTTTCCAGTCCACAGGGAAGAGATTTCCACGTGCAGGTGCCCACAGGCTAGAAGGGTCACAAAAATGGCTATTGTCAGGACAGCTCCTACGCACTATATGGTGCAGCAGCCTTCAGAAAAATCGTTGTGAATAGGGCATATCTTGCCTAACTAGGTGTTTACAGTGTCGGTGTCTGTACTTGGTACCCGTAGGTGTCTAGGTTCCTATTCAAGTCACTGACATTTAAGATGGAGGTCATCTAATCAAATATAAGCATCTGTGGTAGGGTGAGAAAGTTCATGCCCTAAACTCCACTGTTCACTAACTCGTCATTGAGTATTAAGTATGCTTGGGTCTTGAAAGAAGGAAGGAAGGAAGGACAGGAAGGAAGGAAGGAAGGAAAGGAAAGGAAAGGAAAGGAAAGAAAGGAAAAAAAAGGAAAGAAAGGAAAAGAAAGGAAAGAAAGAAAGGAAAGAAAGAAAGAGAAAGAAAGAAAAAGAAAGAAAAGAAAAGGAAAGAAAAAAGAAAAGAAAAGAAAAGAAAAGAGAAAAGAAAAGAAAAGAAAAGAGAAAAGAAAAGAAAAGAAAAGAGAAAAGAAAAGAAAAGAAAAGAGAAAAGAAAAGAAAAGAAAAGAGAAAAGAAAAGAAAAGAAAAGAGAAAAGAAAAGAAAAGAAAAGAGAAAAGAAAAGAAAAGAAAAGAGAAAAGAAAAGAAAAGAAAAGAGAAAAGAAAAGAAAAGAAAAGAGAAAAGAAAAGAAAAGAAAAGAAAAGAAAAGGAAAAAAGAAAAGAGAAAGACATCATGCAGTGTAGCTTTAGCTGTTGTCATTTTTTATCCCAGATATAGGATTTCATGCCAAAATGCAAAGCACAGCAGATCCTCGTTTGTGTGGCTTCTGACTGCTTTCTGCTTTTTCAGAGAGGCTAAAATTCAAAGGAACTCATCTGACCTTAAATGTGGTGTTGTGGTCTGCTAATCTCAACCCAGTGTTTTCAGTAAAAATCACAGGTATCAAAAGCAAAGCCCCTGTAGAACTGACAGTGTCTCTCAATTTACTTAACCTTCTGTAGTCATCCAGGAGTTTATGCTCCAACAAGGGTATTTTTAAGGTATGAAATCTTGCTTTCTAGTTCACTGAACGCATGGAGAGCCTTTTGTTGACATTATCTGCATTGTATCTTCAGGGAAGACAGTGAGTTTATAAGTGAAGAGGTTTGTGAAATTCACATCCAAAAGTCAGGGAAGCAAACAGGCAGAAACATAAAACATTCCTGACAGGACCAAGTTCAATACTAAAAAATGGAGAGGAAAAAAAATTTGTGGGAATTGATGCATCGGGGAATTTAAAACTAGAATTAAATTGGTTAGTTTCTCCAATACTTGCGTATTCTTTATGGAGAGTTCAATTATGGTGAGACTATTAATTTGTTAAGTGATTAATATAAGATTATATTAGAACAGACAGATTTCTCATTACAAATATCTTGTTTTATCTCATCTCTGCCAACTACAGTGTCAAATCTTGGAATGTTTAACTTCTGTTCTTCCTGGAGGAGAGGGAAACTTTCTGTTCTTCTAGACAAACATGTAATATTTGTTTGGAGGCACACTTGGATATTTGGACTATAATTTGGACACTGAAAATTCATTTTCAGTTGCTGAAAGAAGCCACATATGTCCAGTGGATCTTGGGAAAAGTTCTTTACCTCTGTCTGTCTGAATATTTTCTGTGCAAACTGAAGATACAACTTCTCTGGTTCATCATATTTGTTCTTTAGTTATACCATCATCTCTTTGGGGGAGCTGTGACAAGATGACACATTGTTTAGAAAAAACCCCAGTGAATTCAGGTTAGACTTAGTTAACACACAAAGCTAAAATCAAACAAAATCTGAGTGGTTTTCTGCTTTTTTTTGGAGGCAGGATAACATTAGTAATGGAATTGTAATTGATTTTTGTTTTAGTCTAATCAGACCTCAAAAATCTTATGGTAAACTATGATCTGATCTAAGTCAGACAAAATGCAGTCTTGCACTTGTACTGGGAGAATTTTACCCAACCAAACTTCAGCCTAGCTCCTTTGAGGAATGATGGTCCCCTGATTGATTGCCTCCTGCCTGAATTCCGTGGCTAAGCTTTCCAAGAAAACTCCGTGAGTTTCAATTTCCCAAGTTGTCATAGTGTCATCTAAATGTCAGGTTTTGCCTTTGTCAGGAAATGCCCGCTTCCTTGATATCTTGAGACCTGACATATACTGGGGAAGCAAAAGCTAAAGGCAGTGTTATAAACTGAAAGTAAGACATGAAATACTGTCTGGGTGATGCCAAAGCTTTGACTTTAAGGGGCATACATTTTCCTGAGTTTTGTTTGGGATTCAGGAGCTACAGTTTTTAATATAGGAAGGCTTAAGTAACTTTAGTAATCCTTCTAAGGAAACTTCTGCATCCTACAATGTGCTGCTCTGCAGAGGTACTTGAGAAAATCTGGGTAAGAGCAGCAGCACAGCATTTTCTCTGGTGCAGGAGAGCTCACTCACCTTTGTATCCCTGCATCGCACCACTCTTCTCTGAAGAAATACCCCAGTGATTTAGGAATACAACCATCATTCAGGGTCAGTGGGGTTCAGTCAGTAAGGTTTGCTTGAGTCAAAGGAGAAAATCAGAGACAAAGAGGAGCGTCCATAAGATACCACAACCAATCTTAACCTAAATACTGGAGGCAGTAGGGAAAACCTCCCTCTGGTTCTGCTCATTTCTTGCTTGTCCATGGCCTGTACTGGTGTAGATTCATATCTTCATAGTCTGATTTAGTTCCTACTTAAGCAATGCTCTCCCTGAAGTTATCAACACTTTTTTCCTTGCTTAAAGTGAAGAATTTAGCCCTGGCTGTTATAATTAAGGAGAAGAAGATTTTGCAGTGTAATATTTCCCAAGGATGTTTGTCCTTTTCTGAGACAAAGATCAGAGGTTGTTTTCCTAAAATTTCTTTTCCTTGCAGATCGACCTAGTCTATTCTGGTTTTTAGTTGCTTTTTTTTTTTTACAAGAGAGCTTCTGACTTTAATTTTCCATCACATCCATTTGCAGAATTATTCCACTTTCCATGCACTTTAATGTCTTAAAAACTGGCCAAATTCCTCACTGATCTATGTATTTAAGATGACTGCATAAAAAAATAGAAAGAATAAATGTAATAACTATTGAGTGGAATGTTTTCAGCCTTTAATCTGGCATTGATTTAAACCTCACAATGAAAATATAAGTGAAGAAACACAAATAAATTTGCTTACATAAAACTCACTTCTTATTAAAAGTGATAAGCAAGGTCTGGGAGAAACATTTATGCAATGCCTCTTCTTTGTTTATTTCTTGGCTGGGTAGGCAGGACAGCTTGTAAGTGACTGCCAGAGCCTTAGCAGCCTGGCAGTGAGAGATGGCAGAAAATGGGTGGGAATGTTATGAGAGGTAGGTCCACATGTCCCACCTCAGGTCTGAGACCTGCCTGGCACCATGCAGAGTGCAGCAAAGGGATTCCCAGTGCCTGGTTCATTCTTCGATGGGGCTTTTTATGACCTGCACCAGTACTGGGGAAGGAAGCGACAGTCCACTCAGTTGTCCCATACACCAAGCTGGCCTTTCCCACTCTACTGATTCCACTTATGCACTATTTCATCGTAAGCACTTCAGCAACTTTCCTTTAGTAAAGGTCTGACAGTATTTGTACAGTGCCTGCTATTCCAGACCCCTTTTTCCTGGCCTGTAAGTGCTACCATAGGCATGATTAACAATATTTATTATAAGTGCACATTATATTATGCATTTTATGAGGCTTCTACAAATCCATGGTCTTTAAAACATGCATTTCAACTAAAATTCCACCTAAGCCAAAACAAAATGAGAATTATTACACTGCAACAGCAACAAAAAAAAAAAAGGATTTTATTTTTCAATAACACTTTATTTTCTGCAGATGGAGTCACAAGGGATCTTTTTATTTGGCTACAACTGCTTTCACTATAATTTTCCACTCATCTGTCTTCCCAGGGATCATATTCAGATTGTATGTGCAAGGATTGCACCCCTTGCTAGTGGCATGCAGCCACTTCTGGGGTGGAAATCAGAAGCTTTTAATTCACATACCATTCCATATTGGAATTATCCACTGAAAGCTATAGGTCAGAATCATGTGGCGGTATGTTAGCTGTCTTTTTCTATGTAATCTATTTTTAGAGACCAACATCCAATTGCTAAGTCAGCTACAAAAAATATTTTTTTTTATGATAACATTCAAGAGTTTTTAGATAAGGAAATTAAGCTGATGGGATGCATGTAAAAATCAGTAGGCTCTTTGATATATTATCACATGGAAAGTGAATACTTAATTTGAAAAAGCTAGAGATTACCGAAGGCACTTAAAAGTGGGTAAGACATTGATTTAAGGGGAGATGTTGAGATATGATCAGTAGCTGCTGGATTTGAACTGGCAGTACAAACTGGGACTAATCTTATTTAGTATTTTCATAATACATTATTTTCCCTTGGTGCACAGTCAGATGGTATTGAGAGTTTAGAGGAAGAAAAGGATATCACTGAGGAAGAACAGTTTTACCCATGTTAGTGAAGCAGCAAATACATTTCCTAACAGAAAGTGCCAGGTTATTCACTTAGGGACTAATAATCTCCACTGTAAACCGATATCTCGTCGGCTGAAAGTGAGAAAGAAAAAACCTTGTGCATACCAGGGTGAGTATAAATTATTAATGTGTATTAATGAAAAGATGTGTGTGGCCATAGGATGTGGTTGGCAAGGTATTTCTGGTGCCAAAGGGGGACTACTGCCCTTGTATCAGATACTGTGGGGACCTCAGAGTATTGTATGTCAGTCTGCACAGCAAAAGCAAGTTCAGGCAAGAGCAGAGCTTAACAGAGCTACTGACATGACGGGGAGAGGGGAGATGTTACAAGAAGGCAGGCATTTATACCTGCTGCAGTCTGCAGCATAGCATTGAAACGTGCTAGCTGGCTTCTTGTGGGCTAGCTCAAATAATGGAAATACTGGCAGTGCATGGATAAAGTTCCAGCATGGAAATTCACCTGTTTGCTTTCAAGAGTAAAATGCCAAAAACAGAGCTCCTGTGCCTGGTGATTCAGCAGAGTCACTAATAGCTAAGACAATTGTCTCTATATGGCATGGTAGCATAGGAAAATAGAGGCTAAGAGGAACTGTTTATCCCTAAGATCAATAATATTGTAAGAAAAAACAGTTATAACATGCTCATGAATAAATTAATGCTAAATTTGGATTAGGACTGTCTAGGGGAGACCATCTGACTAGGGTTCAGGTGGAGCCTTATCAGCTGGCAAGCAGGGATTAGGATGTGGTTGCCGGCAATAGTAGGGGACAGGGTACCAACGCATACGTCCCTTTCGGTATGTGCTCCTACAGAAATCATAATAACAAAAACATTTCAAGAAAAGTATCTCAGTCTCCCCTCTCCAGTTCTTAATTCTGCTGGACTCTAGGCTGCTCCTGTGACAGTTTTCCCCATATAGTTTTAGTGGTACCTGGGACCTGTTGTGGAATTATTTCTTTCATTCATATCACTTTCATTCCTTTATGCATTTGAAGTAACAATGTGTGGTTATGTTAAGTACAGTAAAATAGCCAACAAGTATCATTACTTGACACGGGTCCTTTCAAAAAGAGGTAATTGTACCAAAAAAAATCAGGAAGGTACCTTCTTCCTAATATTGTAGTTTGAAATGTTCACAGCTACTGAGAATGGTGAATCTGTTCTGCCACCCGCTGTTCTCAAACCAGCCTAGAGAAAATGTGGCTTATATACAATGAGCTTTGGATTATGTTTAGTTTGTTTCTTTGTGTGATACAAAACCAGTACTTTTAGTAAAAGAATCTGACACCTTTTTCTTCTTTGCATAATTTGTTACTTTTAAAATTCATCTTACTTTCAAGATTGTCATATCTGGGTGCTTTTTGTTTAGGATAGTTATCTCTGTGTGTTTTCCCAAGCTCCCACGTACTTTGATTTGTTGGGATTTCAGTGCATCTTACCTGTGCCTTAGATTTCATGGGTAATACTTAGAAGGCGGCCATTTATTTTATTTAATGATGCAATTACAAAGGTAACTTGTTTATTACAGTAGTGCCCACATCCACGTCAGACTTGTCTTCAGGAGAATTAGTATCATTTGTCTCATTCGGGACCTGTAACTTCATGCCTCAATTATTCTGTACTGTTGCATAAGTAACATTGCCAGGATCTCTATTAGATGGGGACACCAGGTGACTTAAGGAAATTTAATATCCTGGCATTTTCAGCTGCAGAGCACTTGGTCCTATTATTAATCAAGGTTCCAGAGCTTTATTCATCTCCTGATTAAATATTTCAGCAGAAGGGAATCATGCAAGCTTTAAGTACAGTATTTTTAATTAGGGACAAATTCAGGGTATCACTATGCATTACTTCTTCAGTAGGTGTAATTAAAGAGCTGATCTGTAACGAGCCCACTTGGAAAAATGCTTGTCTTTAAATCCTCGCAGCCTCCTCTTAGAAAACAGACCAAAAGAAATGGGGTATGAAATCTATCCCTCAGAAATCTGGACAGGAAATGTCTTGTGGTCATTGTTGTCACCTCAAGGCTGAACACCTTTAAGAAAGGCAGGTCCGGTCACACCACGGAGCATGCAAAGGCACACTCACACAGCCTTCATGCAAGCTAGAAGTATGTGGAGAGTCACTTCAGTTTAAGAAACAGTTTATGAATTACCTATAACAAGCAGTAGTATTTGCTGTAGCTAACCTTGACCATCTAAATATGATATATCTAGTTTAAACTAAATCATCCAGGCTCCTAGTGGGGAGAGAAAGACTCCTCCAATTAGGGATTCATCCCATCCTGTAATAAGTGTTTGAGACTGGTTATCAACACAGACTGCGTGATAAACCACACATGGCAAGTAGGCTACCCTAAGATTTGATGAGACAAAGAAAGCAATGTCTACATAACCAAAAAAGTTAAGTGACTGAATGCTTTAGAAACTCAGTAAAGAAATTTGTTCCATCTGCAATCAGAAGCCCCTCTGGCTTGCACGTTAATAATTTCTGCAGTGGCTACTACAGCTTTCTTTGGGCTGATGCTTCCCTCAGCTTTCCCTCCTCTCATCACAAGCTTCTTCCACTGAAACAAAAAAACCCTCTTCAATGCTGAACCATGTTGGTTTTGTACAGCTTCCACGGTGGTATGAACATCACCATGAAACACAACTGGGAATGAAGGGTGTGTGATACAGAACTGGGATGGAAAGTTTCTCCAAAGTGGTATGGATTTTAGTTAAGATAATGTATTTAAATATTACAAGCCCATCATTATGGGAAGCATGTGCACCAAAATCAAAATAACGTTATTTTGCTAATTTGCTTACTGTTCCTCACCACAGATTCATTTTCCATAATCTGCTTGGAGCTGACTGGTATGACCTTGAGTTTTAGAAACCATCACAGGAGTTTTGAGTCCTACCCAAAGCATAGTTCAAGGGTTCTCCATTGCTAGAGGGAATACTAGTTTACTATAGTCTCGCAGTCAGGTTAGAGCAGCTGAAAAAGCTACCACACCTCAGCTTCCAATTAACACTTTTCAGACGAGATGCTATAAATGAACACTTTAGTGTTCCCGGTTCGTTCCAGCATGAAGAGTAACAGGGACAGCATCTTAGCTGAGGTGGCACTAAGTAGGACCCAAGGAACAATAAACTCCCTGATTTCTAAGAAAAGAAGATATCTAACCACAAATATAGCTGTCCCTTAATGGATGCTCACAGGGTAGCTGAGACATCTGAAGGCACTGGTTCACAGAGAGTTGATGAAGAATACTAGACTAGCTCTGTTGGATATAGTCTGGACATAAATACACACCATGTATATACTGTAAATAAACTGGGGAAAGCTTACCTGGGAATTAGCCACTACTGTCATTATTTGCAGTGAGTCATTGGAAGTAAAATAAATACACACATAAGCTTCAAAGAAAGGTATATGGTGACTTACAGAAAAGCTCAGGCTGTGGTTCTGAAATTTGTATTTTGAACTATTAATATCAAATTTACAAAGCTGCGTCAATGCAACTCAGTGTACTGATTGTTTAAAGACATTCACCTGGTTAAAATGTGTTAAAAAATTGTCTGGAGTAATTTTGCCGTGACAAACTGTATGTCAGCCAGGGGCTCTCTCCCTGTCATTGTAAGTTTCTATTAAATCAGATACCAAATGAAGATAGCAGAAACTCTGTTTCATTGAATAAATCAACAGAAACATGATGGCACATTCAAACTTGATCACTGGCTAGTGATCCAGTAGTTCAGATGCAGTCTTGAGGACTGCAGGATCATAGTCTGATCTTTCCTTCCTCATCAACGGCAAAAGGGGGCTGTAGTGGAAGGGTAAAGAGCACATTGAATGTTACTGCAGGTATGGGTGGAAGGGAGAGCAGTCACAGACACAAACCAAGTTCATTATACCAAACACTTGCATGCTACCGGCAGTTGCTGAGGCTCAGATCCTAAATTTCTTTGGGACAATTGTCCCTACAAGTGTGGAAAATAATAATTTAATTTATTACTTTTTTTTTCAATTTAAAAAGGTAAATAATTAAAATGAACTAAATACTTTTAACAAAATCCAACTGCACATAAAGCTAAAAGGAAAAACATTATTTACCTCACTAGTAAAAGCGCCTTCAAAGGCAATCATTCCTTTTCAATTAACCAAAATGACTTTAGGGAATCAGGATGACAGCTGCAGGAAATAAAAGGAGGGTAAGAACATACTGAGAGATTACAGTAGTAGATCAAGAACCATCTCAAATTCGGTTGATTTGTGTAGGGTTTCTGCATAGGGGTGTACTATATATTAGGTTTGAAAACTTGACTTTCTTCATATAAATTTAATATTGCTGGAGCACAACAACAGGGACAGGTATGTAATGACACATCCCTAGCACCACTTTCCCAGTGTTCAGTGCTCCCTAGCTCAGATGCTTTCTTAACCAAAGATGTTATCCATGTGCTTAATATTCTTTGATGGATATATACATATATACTTTTCTGCCATGATTTTTCTACTCACATTTTGCATGCACATAGACAGTTAGCATCCACTCTCTCCTGTGGTAATGATTTCCACAGTCCAGATTCATGTGACAGACAAAAAACGTCCTTCCTTGTATTTACCTTATTAACACATGGTGACTTACCATGTGATACTTTCATGTGACGATCTGTTGTTCTTGTATCAATGATACGGGTGGGGAAAAAACCACCGAAAACCTCAACAAAAAAACCCTGAACAACAACAATAAAACCCCAGTTTATCTAAAAAGAACATGGAAGGGAGCTGGTCCACACACAAATTTGGAGATATAAACAGTATTGGGGTAAATCAGCCTGCACCCCTCCTTGTGAAGAGGAGGAGGATAACAAAAGGCTGCAAACAATGGAGTTTCTGTCTGTGGACCATTGATAATGATGTTCCCGTAAGACATAGAGTTTCCTACCCCTGCTCGAAGGTGCATGTCTGAATTTTGCACTGTGTACTCACTGGCTAACATGGCCCAGCCAATTATCCCTGTGCTGTTGCGTAAATGGGAGCTGGACCCTAGGTGCTACTAATGTTTGCTCATGATATAAAGGCAGGAGGTAATATCAGTGCAGAAGGGGAGGGAGAAAGAAATAAGTGATCCTGAGGACAACAAAGAGATAAAATGTAATATTCAATGTCATGCATTTGGGGATGAATATTAAAGAAAATGATTCTACTATCATATAATTTAGCCCATATTATCAGAGACAGCAAGAGGGATATGAGCCAAGGATTAGGATGCTGAAGAGCTGAATTCCAATCTTGTCTCTGCAAATGGCTTGATGTATGCCCTTAGGTAAATTCTCTACCTTCTCTCTTACAGCTTCTCTTTCTGTATTAACAGGATAATAATATTTAGAAGAGCTTTGCAAGGACTAATTACTTAATGATTATAAAGTGCTTGAATATGTAAAGTGCAATACAAGTGCTAGGGATTATTATCATCTTTGAAATAATGAATAATGTTTATTAGTTAGTTATTGTGATTATTTCTTTTAAACCTCTTTATTGCTAAGTGTATAAGAGGCTGTCATCCTTAAAGTGGGTTTTACAAAGGGATTTAAAAGGGAGGGGGTGGACGAATGGTTAGGAGGCACAGATATAGTTTTAACAGGGAGTTTTAACACTGTAAGCATGCCAGTTCCCACCTTAATATGGCAGCTGGTAGTCCAGACTGGAGAACAGTGAACAGCAGCATTTGTAGCTTCTGGTCGATGTTTTGCCACTTCTGCTCTGTGATCTTGCACCGCCTGCTTACTGGGTACAACTACTCTTTAACTGTGCGGTGCTCTACATACTGCTCCTCTGCAATCAGTGAAGGGTTCTCTCTGGGCCACTGTAATGAAGGGACAGAGGGATGACAAAGATAAACATGTTGTTGGGTCTAGACTATGAAGTCCATCTATGTCTGGGAGCTGGGTAGGGATGCACATCAGGAGGTTTTATTGACAGAATCACAGAATAATTGTGGTTGTGGCATCTCTGGAAATGGCATAGTCCAACCCTCTGCTCAAAGTAGGGTCAGGTAAAGTGAGTTGCTCAGGGTTATGTCCAGTTAGGGTTTGCGTATCTCCAAGGATGGAGAGTCCACAATCTCTCTGGACAACCTGTTCCCCTGTTTGAGCACCTTCACAAAACAACAAGAACAAGAACAGCAACAACAAAGTTAATTCTTGTGTTTAAATGGAATGTCCTGTATTTCAGTTTGTGCCCATTGCTTCCTTTTCTGTCACTGAGCACCACTGAGAAAAGCCTGTCTCTCCATCTTCTTTACTTTCTCCCATCAGGTATTTATACACGAGTAAGATACCCTTCTCCTGAACAATCCCAGCTCTCTCAGCTTCTCCTTGTAAGAGACAGTCCAGTCCCTTAATGAACTTAGTAGCCTTATGCTGGACCTGCTCCCCAGTAAGTCCATGCCCATCTTGTCCTGGGCACTCCAGATGTGTCTCACCAGGCTGAGTATAGAGGGAGGAAGAATCACCTCCCTTGACCTGCTGTCAATGCTTATGAGCTTAATGTAGCCCAGGAGGTTGTTGGTCTTCTTTGCTGCAGACGAACATTGATGGCTCACGTGCAATTAGGTGTCCACCCAGGACCCCAAAGTCTTTCTCTGCAAAGCTGCTTTGCAGTCAGTCAGCCCCCAGTCCATACTGGTGTATGGGCTTATTCCTCCCCAGGTGAAGGACTATAGAACTGGGACACATAAATCCTGAGCTGTAAATAAAAAGTGTGTCTTCATTTTGAAGATTATTTAGCTCTTAAATTAGGTTTGGTAGGTAAAATGCAGTGGTGATTGGTTACCAGGAGAATGACATAAGTTCATACGATAATTCAGGCTGGAAAGGACCTCAACAGGTCTGTAGTTCAACCTCCTACTCAAAGCCTGCCGCTTCTACCTCCTGAGTATTGCCTTTTTGCATTGGAGCTCTGTTACAAGTTTTCTGCATAGCCAAGCTTGTCTCCTGATATGTTTGCATGTTTTGCTGAATATTGGGATGCACCATTCACAGCATTCTTGTGCTTGGAGGATGCTGTCCTTAAAACACTGCTAGCTTTTCTGAACTCCTTTGCCCTTCAGAGCTGCTTCGCATGGGATCCCACTGACTGGTTCCCTCAGCAAGTCAAATCACGCTCTCTTAAAGTCCAGGGTCTGCATTGGGCTCCTCTTCCTCTTTATCCCCTCAGGATCTTGAACTACACTAGTTAATGCTCACTACAGCCAAGACTGCTGCTGATTATCACCTGTCTGCTTCACGCAGCTAAGTCCACCTGCACCACACCTAGAGCTAAGATTGTGCTAAAAGTTGCCCATCAAACTGGCTGGACACTGGACACTTTGAATCTGAAAACCTGCTTCCAGTACATTTAGGCAAAGCTCATTTATTGCAGTTGTCTTTGCTGGGCCGTTTAGCTGGAGGATCGCACTGTGCAGGGGTGACAGTGTAACTCCCGGAGTGAGCTGACAGAGCACCACATTAAACAGGTTTATTCTTGCCAGCCCAGGATCTCTGCAGCACTTTCCACGGCACGATGTAGACGTGTTCTACATTTTCTCTAACATCCTAATCCTTCCAGAGCACTTTTGCTATCAAAGCCCCTAAAAGTATGTTAATACTTAGCCTGTGAAAGCTCTGCTTATGTTCCTCCTGCCCTCCCACCGTCCCAAATAGAAAATTGCTGACAAGTCTCAGGACGAGATAAACGGGCTCATGAGGGTGAGGAGAAGAAAAGAGACTTAAGCTGACAGCCTTGATCTCCTCCTGCCATCCTTTTCCTCCAGACAGCCCTTCAGAGCTCCAGTACAAGCTGCATGTGGAAAAACTTTTACATGACGGAGTTTGCACTGCTGTATCCCTCCCATGAGCTTCTTAGGGAGGAAACTGGATTTACTTCCATTTCTCTGAACTTCTCTTCTGGCAGTGCAGCCCAGCCCTCTGCTCTCTTGCACACCCTGTCAAATGGTGACAGCATGATCTACAGGAGGCTTCTGAGAGGGAGACTAAGCTTATAAGTGCCTTAAAATTTCACATGGAGATGGGTTTTCCATTGTAATAAGAGCTGACGGTACCTTTTTATAATCAAAATGCAAACTCCCTTCCACTGCTCACTGCTCAGGAGCACAATTGAGAGTGACAGAATTCATTACACAACGGAGACAGATGGAGGACTTTAAAAAGAACCATACATCAAGAGCGGAGGTCTGTGAGTGTGTAGATAGTGGGCAAAAAAGCTTAAAAACTTCAATCCCCTCCATGTTGCTGAAAATTACCAATCTTCTTATCTTGGCAAAACCTTATTATGCAAATAGTTGTCAAGTGGAACACTCAAATTGGCAAAATTACTTTATTGTAGCACTTTTTACACTCCCTCCAAGAAAAGTCTGTTTTGCTCCTGTGATAAGTAAATGATTGATTACTCTTGCTGTTTCAGAATAGCATGGAAATGATGTAGTAATACCGTCAGTGGCACAGGCTCCATTTAAACAGAGGGACGCTACCATTTTTGGAAAGGAGCGTGCCACTTAAAAATGGCCCAGTCAGTACCTCTTCCTTCTCCTGCTTAACGATTCTGGAGGCATGAAAGCAGATGAGTAGACTGAGATTTTTCAGACACCAAACGATTCCTCCCTTTTGCTTGCACCATTATGGACTTTGGTTGTTTTCAAACAAAATATGGAACGTGCCAGCACTTCTTCCCTGCACAAAGTAGTAGAGACAGGTTTTTTCTTCCTCTCAACAGTTTTTTCTGTGTTGCAACATAAAATACTTAAGTCGCTCAGCTGGGGACTCAGTGATGAAATGTGTCCATTACCTCCACATGAAGAATATTATTGCCTTGGATTTTTTCTTGAGAAGGCAAGAACTGGAAATAGCTAATGGAGCAGAACTGCATACTCCCTCTCTTCAGAAGTGTTCAGCCCTCCTCTCCAGAGCTGATTGAAACTGGCTGTTGAATCGTGGGCACAATATTGCCAGGTACACCATGGTCAGTCTTCTTGGCACCGGCTTACTACTGAAAAATAAATGGCCCCAGAAAGGAACGGTGTAACATAAAACTACCTGAAACAGTCATTGCATTATTAAAGTGATTATTGGAGTATCATAGAATCATAGAATGGTTTGGGTTGGAAGGGACCTTTGAAGATCATCTAGTCCAACCCTCTTGCCATGGGCAGGGACATCCTTCACTAGATCAGGTTACTCAAAGCCCCATCCATCCTGACCTTGAACACTTCCAATGGTGGGGCATCCACAACTTCCCTGGGCAACCTGGTCCAGTGCCTTACCACCCTCACTGCAAAATAATTTCTTCTTTATGTCCAGCCTAAATCTACCCTCTTTTACTTTAAAACCATTGCCCCTCGTTGTATCACTGCAGGCCCTGGTAAAAAGCCTCTCTCCATCTTTCTTATGAGCCCCCTTTAAGTATTGAAAGGCTGCAATAAAGTCTCTACAGAGCTTTCTCCAGGCTGAACAACCCCGACTCTCTCAGCCTTTCTTTATTGCAGAGGTGTTCCAGCCCTCTTATCATTTTTGTGGCCATCCTCTGGACCCGCTCTAAAAGGTCCATGTCTGTCTTGTACTGGGGACTCCAGAGCTGGATGCAGTGCTCCAGGTGGGGTCTCACCAGAGTGGAGTAGAGGGGCAGAATCATCTCCCTCAACCTGCTGGCCACACTTCTTTGGATGCAGCTCAGGATACGACTGGCTTTCTGGGCTGCAAGTGCACATCGTTGGCTCATGTGCAGTATTCACCCACCAGTATCCCCAAGTCCTTCTCTGCAGGGTTGCTCCCAATCATCCATCTGCCAGTCTGGATTGATATTGGAGATTGACTGCACCCAGGTGCAGAACCTTGCCCTTGGCCTTGTTGAACTTCATGAGGTTTGCATGGGCCCCCTCCTCAATTATTTATGATAGGAGACAGTGCTTGCAAAAAGCCATGCTTTCACAGCAAGTAGTCTTGCCGTCATACAAAGCTGTCTACATGAGCTGACGGGATATGCTGGTGATACAGATGTGGGCAGATTCCAGCTGCCTTCCAGGGCAAGAATGGTTCCTGGTGGTGCTGTTGGAAGCAATCTGGAGTGTAGATCACTGTCAAGAGTTTGCAGCCAGCTCTGGAGCAAACAGATGCCTTCTTGGCTCCAAGTGATTACAGAACAACGGGGGCGAGGGGGAGGGGAGGAAAAAAGGGGCCTGTTTTCCTCCTTACATCCCACTTGAGTTGCTGTAGGTGACACTAAAATGAGTGAAAAAGAAATCATGCTATTCTTTCTCAGAGCAGGGAATGGAATAGCAACTGAAAAACATGCCCATGGGCTGACATTACAACAGCTTTTTGGAGGGCAGGCAATGACCATTCATCTCCTGGTATGCCTTCACAGGAAGAGAAATTCAGATTGCTTATTTGTTCGTCAAGTTGTTTGCAAGTTGCTATTGCTCATTTCCCCATCCATCTTTTTTTCTTCTCTCACAATGTGATAAAAGCAGAAGAGTATCTACTGACATTTTCTGGGCTGGGCCAGCCTGACCACTAGCTGTAGTAACAGTAGTAGCAGAGTCTTTGTGCGATGTTTCATTACACAACTATGTATCCTCATTGAAATGAACTGAGTTCCCCTTGCTCTTTTGTCTGCTCAGTGTCAGTCTTAGAGTGGCAAACCTTATCAGAAAGCTTTCTAATTCAGAGAGCATGTCTGTCCTTTTTGTAGCTAATTCTCATTTTGGTAGATCTTTCCTTA
Source organism: Fregata magnificens (assembly GCA_013389945.1). NCBI lineage: Eukaryota > Metazoa > Chordata > Aves > Suliformes > Fregatidae > Fregata > Fregata magnificens. The sequence goes on along the minus strand of WAAD01015305.1, from coordinate 62,096 downwards.
GTGATGCTGTACGTGCATTCTCTTCTCCATCTTTATGAACGTCACTTTCCATCATCTTTGTGGGCATAGAAGATCTTACAGCCCCAAATGTTACATCCACGCTTCACTGTCAGAGCAGTCTCAAATACTTGTAAGTACGGTGTGTTCGGCATTTCCACCATCTTCAGATGCTTTTTTAACTGCGAGCGGTAGAGGGCTGCAGTGAGTTGACCTTGGCCAGCTGACAGATGTGCATCCAGCTGTTCACTCACTCCCCCTCCTCAACAGGACAGGGTGACAAAATAAAATGAAAAAGCTTGTGGGTTGAGATAAAGACAGGGAGATCACTTACCTATTACTCTCATGGGGAAAACAGACTCAACTTGGGAAAAATTAATTTAATTTACTGACAATTAAAATAGAGTTTGGATAGTGAGAAACAAAGACAACCATTAAAATAATACCTTCCCCCCGTTTTTTTTCCAGGCCCAGCTTCACCCCCTCACTCCCGACTCCTCTCCCCCGAGGGCGCAGGGGTGGGGATGGGGGCTGCGGTCAGTCCATCACAGCCCCTCTCGGCCGCTCCTCCCTCCCCACACGTCTCCCCGCTCCAGCGCGGGCCCTTCCCCGGGCTGCAGTCCCTCAGGGACAACCTGCTCCCGCCCGGGCTCTCCACGGCCGCGGCTCCCGCAGGAAATCTCCCCCCGCTGCGGCGTGGGGCCCTCCCCGGGCTGCAGGGTGGGTCTCTGCTCCAGCGGGGTCTCTGCAGGGCTGCAGGGGATCCCTGCTCCGGGCCTGCAGCCCCTCCCGCCCTCCTCCTCCTCCTCCGGCCTCGGGGTCCCTCCGCTGCTGCTCCCTCCTCGGCTTCCTCCTCCTCTGCCTGTGCCGCCTTTGGCCCTTGCTGAAACCCCTTTTCCCCCCGGCGCCCCCGGCTTGGCTGAGGGGCTCAGCTGTGTCCTGCCCTGGGGCCCTTGGAGCCGGCTGGCACCGGCTGGCACCGGCTGTGTCCGGCACGGGGCAGCCCCGGCCTCCCCTCACAGAGGCCGCCCTGCAGGCCCTGCTGCCAACACCTGGGCACAGACACCCAGTACACTGTGAGATGACATAGCCTCCAACACTTCCAGTGTCTATTGGCAATCCACTGTCTTTATTTACTATGGAGGGACCTAAAAGTCCAAATCACACTTGATACTTCTAGATAAAGATAAGTTAAATGAATCCAGGCTGAAACTGGGGCCTTTGCTTTCCAGGAACTGCCTCTGTGCAGAGCACACCTCACCGTACCGTGAGGTTCTGGTCTCTCAGTCACCAGACCAAGCATTTTCTGAAACAACCTATAGCTTCCAACTTATCTCTCCTTGTTGGAAACATACGGAGCAGTGAAGATGCAGACAGTTCTTCCCTGTTGTGGTGCTGGGATGTACTGGAGTACTCCCCTTTCCCAGGAACATGGAAGTGCTCTGGGATTCCCTAATTTAGACATAGCCAAGGAGTTCTTCATAACTACATATACGATAAAGTACATTTAAGCCTCATGAACAGACCTTGCAGCACACGCCAAGCCTCACTGAAGGTAACGCAAAGCCTTACTTCCTAGATATGTTACAAGGGAGTGTAAATCTGGGTCCTTACAGAAGTCAGTGGGGCTTTGTGTGGATGAAACACCCTGCCTGTGCACAGTTGTTCATGAGATCAGTACTCCACCTGCAAATAAAGGAGCGTGGCTTTATCTACCTTTACTGGAGAATGAATAAATGCTTTCTGTAATTTTAATTCCTCAATAAATTAGTTCCGTTGTTTACAAATCTACATGGTTTTGTCATCTCTTCCCAATGTAATGTGTCCTTTTTTTTTATAATGATAACATTTGTAATCCACTTAGAAAATGTAGCACTGTAGACAGCACCACTTAAGAAATAAATACACTTCACAGGGATCTAAATTGCATGTTTCTAGAGTACTTTATCTGAAATGCAGTCTAAATATAAATAAATTGTTTTATCTCAAATGACATATTTTATGCATTTATTTACATAGAATACATTTACACAGTTTTGGTAAGTCCATTTGGAAATGATGCAGCTTATGCTCAGGACAAATGCAACATCTAGGCAATACAGAATCCTTCCACTTTGCACAGGCACACAACTCTGCTGCCTCCAATGCTTTCTTCTTCCCTTCTTTGAGTTAAAGTGATGAAATTTATGGTTCTGAAGCTTCACAGAATTTTGTATATGACATTGATAATGCGTCAATTTTCATAAGTAATTAGATGATCTGTCTGATTGCTTATATATCAGCTCAATTACTCGTCCATTGAGTCTCATAACTGTGTTTTTTAAAAGCATCTATTATACTAAAGTGTCCAGGCTTAACTGGCAAACCAGACTCAGAAATTATACCATTTGTTCCAGTGGTTAACCAACCTCACAAGCACTGTACCTGGTTTCTAATTAGAATGTAACTGATGTCTGCTTCCAGCCCCCCACTCTTTTGAAGTCTTTTCCATCAGGTTAAAGAGCCTTTTAATAGATGGCTTTTTTTCTGTCCCTGCAAATATTTACAGATTATAATTTTCTGTCTTTGACTGAAAGACAGTTTTCCAACCCTTAAAACTTTTTCGTGTTTTTTTTCTGATCCATGTTATGTTACTTAGCATCCATTTTAAACTATGAGTACTGGAAATGTATTCGACATTTTAGTACCAATCTCCTCAATGTCATACTCAGTCATGAAATCTCCTCCCACTCCCAGTTGCTACAGTGCATGGCCAAGGTTTGCCTCAGATGTGTTGTTGCATTAAAGGCTAAGGTAGCCCAAGTTGTCATTATAAGTCCGGTCGCGCCCAGTACACGGAACTGTCACAATCACGGATTATAAGTCCGGTCACGTTCAGTGCACTGAACTATCACGATTACGGATGCACTTATAACGTACTACACCTTCAGTCTAGTGGCGTTCCGTGAACTACCACGGCCACCCTTAAAGAGTTGGGTCACGTTCAATGAGAACTATCACGGCTAGATTAATGAATAGTGCAGTTTATTGAAGCAACAGATACACAGGTTCTTTGGATTGCCAGGGGTAAAATCACTGCAGAGCACGTGCAGATACCAAGACTATGAGTAATACTACTTGGCAACAAACGCGTTAAAAGATGTAAAGCAACTCTATAGAGATTTCTAAGTTGCGCGCAGAGGCACTTGGTGTGACCAAGTGTTCGAATCTTACCCAAAGGCGTCCCGATGGGGGGGAAG